>JALPQI010004448.1:0-65968 GCA_025490895.1 Thaumatotibia leucotreta
ACTCAACCCATTCAGATACGGTTTGGTTAATAAATAAACTGATTCAGGAAGCTTTTAGTATAAGTATTGTACCCGTAAGAACCCCAGGCAGGTCGCTATTTCTCTATAAAGTATGATTCAATGTTACATTTCCGAACACCGTTGACTCACTGGGTGCTTTAAACTCAGTTCAGGTTTCGTTCTTATTAGGTTTGTTTTGCTGCTATATGTATTATACGGTCGGGCTATTGTATCAGCTGTTGTCTGCAAAAAGTACTTTATGCAGAATCAAGTTTTGTGAAGTCACATTAGGTGAATGTTTGAGTAGTTTATAGGTATCAGCTGTCGTCTAGAATAAGAGAATAATTTGGAAGAGCTTTGTGCTTTATCTAGTCAAGGGTTTTACATTTATATGTGTTTTAACATACTATTATATTGATAATAAATAACTGATTATTCAGGTTTATTATCCGCATTTGGGGCTTTTTATTCTCAAGTTTTGCAAAAAGCTCAGTACGTTCATATCAGAGATTCTAATATTTTTAATAGATTTGAAACTTTGTAGTAATTAGATTATTAAAATATAAATTTTACAGTTTAATACCGTGCTTTCCAAAGCTCAGCAGTAAGTAGTTTAAGGATAATACAATGCAACCCTTTTATGAACTTTGATATCTTTAGAGTTATTATATTCAACTTTAATAGGCGCTAATGATAATAAGTCATTTAAATATTAGATGTTACATACCAAAGAAAAGATATAGAAGTTTCCAAACGCCGGAAGCGGGAATTTGAAGTTTTAAACCCACGTCTTCAGCTTTTGCTGTCGATGCCTAAGTCAATTTGCCAATCGCTAGCGCTTGGTAGCGTATCGTAGTTTTCCCTCTCTGTCACTCTTTCATATTAGTGCGACAAAGACAGTTAGCTGCCTTTCGTTTACGATTGACGATTAAGCGTTAGCTATTGGTAACTGTCTAAGCACCCAGGTTAACGGACACAAGCATTGTACCGAAGAGAAGTTTTATAAGTTGCGAAACTTCCATAGATAATGTTTTCGGGAATATAAATTTAACAAACAATCTAATCAAGCCAAGACCGTACTATAGACATGCCTTACGACTTATATTTACTGCCTACTTTACTTATTTGCGATATAAAATGATTATTTATAAGACATTTTTATAAACTTTTATGGAAACATTCTCAATGGGATATTACATTCTCTTGAAATATCTCGGAAACTTTCGAGTATGTTCCTATTTGTTCCTTTCGAGTATTTAAAGAATGTCCTTTAACTTGTACATTGCTAGCCTAATACAAAAGAAGAAAAATGAAAAGAAGTACAAAGTAATGACAAAATATGACTAAGATGTTTTACTCTACAACTTTTTCCTCGGGACCAATCTCTAAATAATATAATATACACGGTGGAATTTAATCGGTGAACAGGAACCCATTTTTCTAACTCAGTAATCGATGGCGGTCACGTTTATGTAGTACTTAAGTGGAACCAAGTTTTTTTTTAGCATAATTTTTTTTTATGTTGAAATTAAAATTTATTGAAATTAAAGTTTAATACCTCTTTTCAAACTATCAGCCATAGAAACTTAAAACATAAATGAGCAATAACCACTCACATGCTTTAATTTTTGCGATAGACTCTATTCCTATGTAAAATAAGAGCGATGCATGGCTGATAGTTTGAAAAGAGGTATTAAACTTTTCAGACTAAACCATTAGTAGGGTGACAATAAATTTTAATTAAAGTTTAATTTCAACATAAAAATTTGTTATGCTAAAAAAAAAACTTGGTTCCACTTAAGTACTACATAAACGTGACCGCCATCAATTACTGAATTAGAAAAATGGGATCCTGTTCACCGATTAAATTCCACCGTGTATAATATTTTAGCTTATATAATGTCCCACTGCTGGGCATACAGGCCTCCTCTCATATGTGAGAGGGATTGGGCTATAGTCCCCACGCTGGCCCTAAGCGGGTTGGGAACTTCACATACAGCTTTGAATTTTTTCGCGGATGTACATATGCAGGTTTCCTCACGATGTTTTCCTTCACCGAAAGCTAATGGTAAATATCATCTGATATTCCGTACATAAGTTTCGGAGAAACTCATTGGTACAAGCGAGGATTTGAACCCACGACCTCCGGATTGAAAGTCAAACGTCTAAACCAGTGTTTTTCAAACTGTGGGTCGCGACCCCCAGGGGGGTCGCGGCACTTATCCAGGGGGGTCGCGACGAAGTTCAGCTTTAAGAGCAACTTATGACAGCCTGATTTAATTTTTCCTAACTTAAAAAGTCGGAGGTTTTTAAAATTAAATATTGTTAATAAAACACATAATTTAAGATAAATTGTATTTATTTTATAATCAGGTGGGACAATTTAGTGTGAAGAATGAGCTTGCTTCATTTTGACTAATTTGTCAAACCGAGGTTCACAGAACACGCTGTCAATTAAATCATTTTCTATATTTAATCTATTCCCTTTTTTGTTTTTATGTCCACCATTGTTGAAAACGTCAGCTCGCATAAATATGAAGTAGCAAATGGGATCAAAACTTTAAGGGCCTCATTTGCTAAGCTTGTGTATTCTGACATTCTTTCCAGAACGCACCAATTGTAATAGATACGAACTCCAACTTAAGCATTCTATCAGATGCAAGTTCCAAAAGTGTTTCTTTCACCGGGGCATTGAGATCAGCCACAAAAAAGGATTCAAAATCCAACTTTTTCCATCACCAATCAATGTTTTGTTTGAGAAATAACTTAAAGAGTTGGTTTTTTAAACTTTGCAAGCTCTCCACCATAACAGGAATATAAATTTCCATGTTCACGGAGTCTTGGATTATTTTAGCCATGCAAGTGAAAGAATCAAACTGCATACTACTACGCTCCCGTGATAAGTAAAATAATGGGTAGGTTGATAAAAATAGAATCTACTTACCCATATAAATAAAATTAGGGTGCGTTCTAAAACACATAATATGTAACTGAGCGAATGATAGAAAGGTGCGTTCCAAATTTATTACACTTGTTATAGGATTTTACTACTTATAGGTATTTGTCGTGGTATTTGTCGGTATGGGGGGTCGCGAAAAAAATTGAGTGGCTAAAAGGGCCGTGATACCAAAAAGTTTGAAAAACACTGGTCTAAACCACTGAGCCACCACGTCTTCCGCACCTCTAAAACAGCGAACATAAAATTGCCTTTTTCATAGAAAACCTCGCAAGCTCTCCAGCCTAACTAAATGTGACAAATTATTTATTTATTTTATTTATGAAGACAACACTAAAGTTCCCTTTTTTATTTCATTATTCCTTATTCACTAAATCCTCAGCTTTTCTAAATCTCTTTGAGCTTTCAACGCCCGTTTTATAATGTAAGTACTCAAGTTTGTAAACGTTAAAATGAGCCGTTTTATTGTTTAGTAAATTGCAGTATTTCTCTTGTACTTTCCTGAAAAAGCTCTGTGCTTAAGTTTCTTAGCTTTTTTAGAGTCTAGGTTTTAGCGTTATTTACACTAAGCTTCAGAGTTATTTAATTTTCAGAAAATTAATTTCTCCAGTAACGACTTTGTATAACTGAGGTATCTAAGGCGTATTATTACTACTTGTATTATCTAGTAAACAACTTCCTCCATAAAAATTGCTCATTTTCAGCCGTAAACAGCTTTGAACATGATTATTATTGATTAACCGTTATACAATATGTACAATAAGTACTTAACACCAAAATCAATTTGTTTAAGTATAAATTGATATTTTCTAATCATGTATTGATTACAGCGCCCTCTATAGCAAATTCAACGCAACGGAGTGTTGTCGAGTTTGCGGACGATTGTGGTAGACACACGTCTTAGACTGACTTGCGGTTGTAGTACCTTCGAAACATTAAGTACAGATGTCGCTAGTGATTAGTTTCACAATACCATTGACTAAATTCGCTGTGATTCACGGAAGATCGTCTGGTGTAATTGGAAGCACGTTGGACCGGCAATCCAGAGGAAGCGGGTTCGAATCCCGTGACAACCAGAGTCTTTCGCATTTGGTTTTTTCTATGGTAAGCACATCTGTACGACATTGCGGGAATAAGTATATTAAGTCCTTATTTCTAGGAGTTGACTTAATATATTATTACTCCAGGATGCTTAGCCAAGTTGCCAATCGCTAGCGCATAGTAGCGTATCGTAGTTTTCCCTTTCTGTCACTCTTTCATATTAGTGTGACAAAGACAGTTAGCTGCCTTTCGCTTACGATTGACGATGAAGCGCTAGCGATTGGCAACTTGGCTAAGCACCCTGGAGCCACCACAGTCTACTAATGCGATTCAATTTAGGGCCTAATCTCTGAATCGCAATGTGTCAATTCCACAGAACAACTGTCAAAAACTGACAAGCAGAAACTAAACTGAATCGCATGGGAGCCTCTCAGGATGCTTAGCCAAGTTACCAATCGAAGTCAAAGTCAAAATATTCTTTATTGAATTAGGCCCAGCAACGAGCGCTTTTGAATCGTTAAACTAAATAGCGAATGAGAGAAAAAAATGCTACTTCCGGTTCTAACCCTACATCACTGCCTGAGAAGAATCCGGCATTGTTTTTTCAAATAATAGTTTTGTAATATCTTACAGCTAACATGCATTTAATATATTTATTTTCAAAACTACAATTTATGTACATAGATTAAATCTAACTAATCTACTTAACCTAACCTATATCTAAGATTGGCCCTTGTGGCATTGTACCGAGGATGCTGGCGGCATTTCCTCGCTGAATTGCAATACTGATGCGTTGTGCGAGGAAGTCGCCAGCTCTTCGGTCTTTAGTTACATCAACCAGACGTTTCGCGATCTCAGCAAACAATTTGCGTGCGCTGGGGCCCCAAAAACCTAAAGTTTCTACGCCAAACGGTACAAAATCGTACTCTTTGCCGAGGCCCTTATATTTATTACGTTTTAAAAATTCGGCATTTTCAGCCGCAGCGGCTGCCTTAAACGTAGTTCGTTGAAGATGGGACGGTGCCAGGGTATCTACGCAAGTAGCATCCCATACCAACATCCGTCCCAAGCTCCAAGGAACCAAAGACACACCATCAGGTCTCTTACCGTCATCCCTAATAATACCAGTAGGCTCAAGAAGAGCAGGTACGTTGATCGTGGCAAGAGACCTGCGGATTATGTCGTTAAGCGTCGCATGTCTGGAAATACGGCCTGCGCTTTTTTGACAACTTAGTCCGTGGTGTCCCAGTCGGTCCACGTCTGTGCCACATTAATTAAAAACGAAACATAAATTTGATTTAATATTTATACAGATATAGTATATTAACTAGTACACTAACTACATCGCTAACGCTTAGTAGCGTATCGTAGTTTTCCCTCTCTGTCACTCTTTCATATTAGTGCGACAAAGACAGTTAGCTGCCTTTCGTGTACGATTGACGATTAAGCGTTAGCGATTGGCAACTTGGCTAAGCACCCTGATCCGTCTAAAGGCTTTCTATTGGGCTTATACGAATCGTCAGTAGACTATTGGTTAGGCCTGAGGCTCGTTTCTTGAAAGCTTGTAACTTGTAATACAAGTGAGTCTCTTGACACCCGCAGTTGGATAAGGACTTCCGCTTGTACTCGTATTACAAGTTACAAGCTTTTGAGACATAGACCCCTGCTGTTTAGTCTTTTGTCGGGGGACATGGGTACTTTAGCTTGCTTTCAAGTTGCCGCAGTGAGACGGAATCCCAAAATATGGTAATTGCCGAAGAGTGCGGCAATGGTAAACAATGATGGAATAACAAAGGTAAATTAACCTCGGGTTAAAATCCAGGACTGGTTTGAGAATTTGTCAGGCTGTGATTAGTTGTTAGTGGTTAAGAAGCTGGAGGTTCCGGGTTCAAATCCCGAGGAGGGCCTTTATTTGTGTGCTTATCACAAATGTTTGTTCCTTGGTCATGGTTGTTTACTATGTATTTAAGTATATATGTATCTTATCTATTATATAGGTATACAGGGTGTAATCGTTAAGTGTGGCCAGGCCATTATTCCGTAAATATAACAGATATCAGAAAACTTCCAACTGATATCGAAAGTACGTTAAGCAACGAGTAAAATTACATTAATAACTTTTTCTAAATAGATGAAGTAATATTAAAAATACTAACTTAAAACGCTCCCATACATTTAGTATGACCTTACAGCCTTAAAGAAAGTCGGGTGTCGTAAGAGATAAAACTGTTAGAGATTCGTTATTTGTACGAATACATTGTAATAAAATAATAATACTACCGTTTATGAAAAAATAATTCGTATAACATTTATTCTTAAATAAAAAAATATTCGTATTAAACTAGTCTTTGAATGAACGGTTACGTACTAAATGTATCAAAAAAGTTATTTGTGTAATTTTACTCGTTGGGTAACGTACTGTCGATATTAGTTGGAAGTTTTCTGATATCTGTCATATTTACGGAATTATGGTCTGGCCACACTTAACGATTACACCCTGTATATCGTCGCCTGGTACCCACATCAAAAGCCTTCATTGAGCTTACCTTTCTAGGTCGCTCTATGTTAAATTGTCACATCATATTTATTTAGAGGTTCAAAACTACTGGGCATGAAGGGAAAGTACCTTAAAAATCGTAGATAGGGTATTTTGCTGAAATAAGACTTTGTGTAGTTTTTGAAAGTTAGTAAATCTGCATTCACAAATTTTCTAAAAATTACTTTCCTCGTCTGGGAATCGAACCCACTCAAATATGGAAAAATAAACACCTCCTGTTTTTATACCAATCGAGACCATGCGCCTATAGAAATAATTCTTCTAAAGTAACATAGTATCTCAGAAGAAAGAAATAGGGTAAAATTAATGATAAAAATAGCAAGAAAATGATGTCTTGCTGTTTATATCTCTAGAAATAGTTAGGTACTAATTGTCATACAAAATCTATGAATGCAGTATTGCTCGCTAAATAAGATAAAGTCTCTTTTATAAAGATAAAGTATTTTATAGCACTTTCCCTTAACATCTCATAATCTAGGGATATCCGGTATATGATTTAAAAAAAAATACTGTGACCTTAATGAAAAATAACACGAAGAAACATTAACCGGCCATAATAAAATCAGCTTGACTGCAAATTCTTAAGAAAGATAATATCCTCCACATACACACAAACTGCTTCACATTAAAACAGTTAAACTTTTTATAAAACTAACTGTACCCTGACCCTGACACCACGTCATAAACATGTAAACAATAGGTTCTCATAAATATCGGAACGTGTGCCGTAACCGTTTGACAATTGAGTTGTGTTTCCATGTTCATCTGCCTTAATTGTTTAGACCTTTTAATTTATTTATTTTTATATAATTACTGTCATGGAAGTTAATTGTCACCGTTAAATTTCGGTTTTTAGGTTAGAATAATTATTTATTTTAGGTATAAGTTAATTTTGTTATCTCTATTTCAAATGTGACGCATACAAAGCTCCGATGTATACAGCGTGTAACTCTAATACGAGCTATAAATTCAATCAGGCGTAGGAAAAAAATAATAAAGTGGTTTTCAAGTTTCGCATTATTAGGATCCACATATTTTTGAAAATTTAGTTAGCAGACTTGTAGCTAAGAACTTTGTTACTACAGTTAACACGATGACGAGATATCTTTTGAAATTATCTGTCAACCAGCGTTTTACCTATGGCGTGCCGGGTTATTAGTTATTTTTCATAACTTGTGCGGCAAAGTAAATTTCTCTTTTTAAGGCACTTGTTATGAAACAAGTCGTTCGATTCACGTGTTAAAACTTCATTTTAACTCGGGTGATTGTCGCCCTCGTTTCACTCGGGCTTCATCTTGCACCTTCGTCGAAAAAATTTTTTTTTGCTCTTGTATCGAAATGTACTATTGTACCTAGGTGTGCTTCGGTTACCGCGAGGATTACTCATGAAATAAAACTATGATAAACGGATAAACTCGCGTATATTAATTAACTTTAACTTCATCCCGACGTTTCGAACACTTTACAGGGTTCGTGGTCTGCGGGCGACTGTGTGTATACACTTATTAAGTCCTCTGTTAAACCCCGTTAAGAGATTAGCCCATGTTAAATTTACCCTCTGTATGATGGCGGTACGAAGACAATACTCCATGCCGTAAGCAATTCGATAGTTGACATTTGACACGCACTTCTCAAGTCGGTAAGACTGGGGGCATTGACTTTGACAAGAAAAAAAGTTGTGTTGCCAGTGCTGCAAAAAAAAATCAGTCGAATTGAGAAACTCCTCCTTTTGAAGTCGGATAAAAATAGACGTATTTTTGACAAGTAACCGTACCATAAATTGGCATGTAACAGTTACGTTAGCGTTTACTCGATACGTATTTAAACTGGTCCATCACGCTCGCTCTAATAAATTAGTGCGAACGCGATGTACTGCAAAAGCTTTAGAAAATACGATAAAGGTGCGTGCAGACCAAAAGAGCATTCGCTGTTCGATCCCGTACTCTACGAAATTCGATCGTTACACGAAACGTGGCTCGTTGATTTCGTAGAGTGGGGGGTAGAACAGCGAATGCTCTTTTGGTCTGCATGCACCTTAAGCTGCTTCAAGAGCTGCTGCGGTGTATGGATATAAATGCTGGGTGAAACATAAATTGTGAACAATACGTTTTTCTAACTGTATACTATAACAACTAACAATTACCTGCCTCACATAGCCCTATGTCCACTGCTGGACATAGGTCCAGCAGTGGACATAGGACTTTTGGCTGAAATGATGACGATGATGAGGATGAAATAACCGTTTCGATGCAGTAATTTTTTATAATGGTACAACAAAGTGGCTCCACTCCACCTGACGTAAGTAAAAAGTGGAGCCCAATCATAACCTGTCAGTTGCCACCGCCTTGCTGGCCCGCTAGATGCTTCTTCACGCTTCGTTTAAAGGGTTCCAACTTGCAGGAAAGCACATGTGCCGGTAAAGAATTCCACTCTTTAATAGTGCGGCATATGAATGGATTGCCGAATTTGTTGGTACGCGCGGGAGTATTTTCCACGGTGAGGGGCTGATACCGCAAACCGGCTTGTATCGATAAAAACCTAACGTTACCGATACTTGCAAAGCGATTGTACGGCCAGGGCCGGATTTAGGGGGGGGCAACCGGGGCTACAGCCCCGGGACCTCCACATAAGAGGGGCCCCACAATAGAGATGTCGAGAAAAAAAATCTATTTCCAACTAGTAAACACTAGTAATTTTTTTTTTGAGTATTGAAAGTAACTCCGGTAACTAGATTTCAGCGAAATTGTCAACGATTTTTCGGCGAAAAAAGCTTGGAAGATTCCGTTCGTTAACGTTAAAATTTTATTTCAGATAATTATCGTTTCCGTTCTCATATTTATATGTTTGTTAAATAATAAATACTTGTTTTCACAAAAAAAATTTTATTGAAAAACTTGACTGAAAAAAATTGTCTACTTTATTTGGAAAATAATTGGGGGCCGGAGGGCCTCCACTTCTTTGTTGTCCCGAAGCCTCTCAATCTCTAAATCGGCCCTGTGTACGGCTACCGACAGCTTATCGCTTACTCGCTCGCAGTGGACCCAATGCCTAAGAATACCTACTGCCTTTATGACGAACGTTCATCCAACCAACGGGAAGTGGTTTATAGCGTCTCGTAAAAGCTCTAGCTTCCTAGAGACGTACAATTTGCAAGCTTAATTGAGCTGCAAGTTCAAACGTGCTCTCAGCTCAATTATGGACGAATTAGCTTTTAGCGACGCAGCTTAGATGTGCTGCTTAAGGCGTGGTCACATCGCTGCTTAAGCTTTTGGACGCCGACGACTGATATATTAGCACCGCATTTTCAACACCAAAGACCGATATATAAAGGTCCTAATTTATTAGTTGCAGATATTTGAACACATGATACTTTACATTAAAATAATTAACTTTAAATATAAATTAAGAAATCTTTTCATGTAATTTTTTCGATTTCATTTTCCTAACAAAAAAAATCATTATAATTTCGTCTAAAAAAAATCATCATGTGTGCATTATCACATGTCACAATAACACTGTATGTCATGTCATCAAACGATACAATCCAAAGGAAAATAACATGACATTGACAATCAAGAAGTGGCCAGTTCCAGTTAAGTGGTACGTAAAAGAGGTACTAGAATCTGTTCAATGAGTTTTCATTTAATAATCACAAAAACAGGGTGTTTTTACGTAGGAAATTTGTTTTTCCGTTTTCTCCAAAAAAACATCGTAAAAGCTATAATGTTTCACGGTTTAATATACTCCAGAGACCGAGTACTATCAGCTGTAAAAATATCTGCATCTAATAAATTAGGACCTTATATAAGTCTTGGACCACAGAGCAATATAGACCTACACGCATGTGCGTAAAATTCAATTTTAGTTTGACATTTTGTCGAATTGGCGTCAGGGTGAAAGCTTTGGTATTTGAAATGGCGTCAAAAAGATTAAAAACGGCGTGGACTCGCAACGACGTGTAGTAATCGTCATTTTATTTCACAACCTCCACTGCGTTTCTAGAAAAAATATATGACAAGTTTTTGTGAAAATTAAACTTGTGGACATGGCAGCACCAGCTCTCTCCCTTTATCAGAATCCCGAAAGGCTATTCAGATGGTGCACGTATTGCTTGCCCATCGTATGTAATAGATTGTATACCTCTACCCGAGAAATTTGACCGGCGGTTGCTAAGACCAAGTGGCCGAGCGGTATAGGCATCAGCTGATAAAGATACGTGGGTTCGATCCATGCCTCGGACGTTGGTTGTTTTTTTTTTTTTGTAATTTGCATCTAATATTTATAATTCGTTTAAAGAGTCTATTGAGTCTACACTTGGCAGGTCCATGGTATGATTTAAAAGTGGTGACGAAAGAACGGATTCGCAGTAAGCGTAAAGGTGCATGCAGACCAAAAGAGCATTCGCTGTTCTATCCCCCACTCTACGAAATCAATGAATCACATTTTGTGTAACGATCGAATTTCGTAGAGTAGGGGGGTTGGAATAGCAAATGCTCGTTTGGTCTGAATGCACCTTAACGTGCCTATTCCTATACGTGACACATTAAATTAAGCAATATCACAATCACAAATACTTTATTATATCAATGTCCTTTAAAGACGGCGTGCGATAAAAAATTGCAGCGATCCATACCGTTACAATTTTTAAGCAGTAGTGTGACCACACCTTTTTGGAGTTATTTTTTATTCTCTGTGCTTATGTGCACACGGCACGGATAACCTGCTTTAGGGATCACACACGCTAGACCGTATCTGTCAAAACTAGGTCATAATTAGGTCATGCCTGTTGCCCCTAAATTACAGAGCCTTGGAATTCTGTTATACTATGCAATATGTATAATTAATAATAAATAATTAAATGGCTATCTTGCATCTTTTAGGTGACTAGTGGGAGATAATAATCCTAAGTAAATAAATACCTTTAGATAAATATCATAGTGAATAACTTAACTGACTTAGTGTCGTAATAATTATTCTGTATTTGCATGCATTTAATTATGTTTACAGAAAATAAATTACTTGATTTAATTTTGATATGATTGGAAAATCTTGTAAAAACCGATTTAAGTAAACAAAATTTTTTGACTATTTCTTCAGCCATTAGCCTTCAGCCAACATCCTTTTAGAAAAATAATTTGAAAAGGAAGAAAAAGAAATGGTTTTCTTAAATTTGACTGACTTCTGGGGTTCAGATTTTATTTATCCGATAAAATAAAATTGTCTACCCATGAAATGACGTCAATCTGCGTCAAAAAAAAAAGTAATCAACATTATGAATTTTTAGGTGCAACTCGCACTTGACCAAAATTTTGACTATACCAAAATTGTTTTCTCCAAAAAATACCTAATGTCTCCTTAAACAGCCTTCCTGTATCTTCTAGTTTCCGATTTCACCATACTGTCCCACTTTAAAAAAATACCCTGTATGTGTAGAAAGCATTTAAGAAAATTAAGATATATTTAGTATTCAATTTAATTTGAAATTAGTACACCCACGGCCTTTTCCCGACATCCACACTTAAAATTTGTATTTAATGAGTTTCAAACGATAGGTAAGTATATCAGAACCACTGAAATTGCTATTCTAAAAATAAGTTGAAAATTGAATTTTGAACGATATCAATCTCAGAAAGTGTGTAGGTAATGTGACAGCGAGACAAAACGTAATTAACGTTTATGTAGTTTACTTTTCATCACATTTTGATTTCTATTTCTAAAGGTGCGGTTAAACTAAAAGAGCATTCGCTGTTATAACCTCCCACTATACGAAATTCGATCGGTACACAAAACGTGATTCGTTGATTTCATAGAACGGGCGCTAGAACAGCGAATGCTCTTTTAGTTTAACCGCATCTTAAGCGGTTCATTGCTCGCATGCGCCGCATTAGCCAAAAAATACAAAAACATAATCCCAAAAAAAATACAAAAAAGTGACTATTTCCAAGTAACATGTGGGGCATTTATAGAGTTTGAAAAACGTATTACTGTTCACGACGCATGTTTCACCCTGTATCTGATACCGACTGTCAAGGTGCATTCCGACCAAAAGAGCATTCGCTATTCTATCCCCCCACTCTACAAAATTCAATCGTCACAGGACACGTGATTCCTTGATTTCGTAGATCGGGGGATAGAACAGCGAATACTCTTTTGGTCTGAATGCACCTTAATATATTTCAAAGACGGCGTTCACCTTTCATCGCAACATAATTATTTGCTCATTTCGTACCGAAGATTATATATAGACATGCAAATGTACCGCATTAAAAATCCTATAAAGAATTATAAATTATTCAGCGAAACAAGTTTGCACTGTTAGTCTTGAATATATTTATTGGTTTGATTGCCTAGACTCGCTAGTTGTAATGGGTAAGAAACAAGATGCAACTTGCAGGTTCTGCCAGTAATCAAAGGAAACTCGGTTTAAAAATATTTATTTCTCAAAAAGATTAACCTCCTAAGATCCTTTATACGGTCGAGGAAATTGAATGTTTAGCAGTTTATAGCTCATTTTACATTTTCATTGGACGTGCTTAGTACATACAACATAACCAAATTAACTTGTACTGTTTGTTAGTGCTAAACATTCAATTTCCTCGACTGTACAAAATTTTATGCATATTCCGAAATTACATATAGATCACATAGGGTTATTATTCGAGCGTTTTACGAGACATCTACCAAATAACCGAAATTCACCATAAAGCCAACTCTTAGAAAATGTGACCACGAAAGTGAGGCAGTTGAAACGCTCGAATTTGAGCTTTTGTGACTGAAGAAAATGTTCTAAATTCAAAAACTTAGTAAATGTTAAGTAAATAATAGTAATAATATTTGTCTTAAAAAGTGCGATCTTCGCTTGTTTCATGTGGCTTATTACATTATTAAGATTAAATCAATCACATTTATCTTAACGAGTCCATTAAAGTCATATTAGACGCAATGGCTGTTTGTGCAACGGGGCCACGCGCTTAATACGCGGTTTAGGCCAAGCCTTCTTGATGTTTGCATTACTCCGATCAAAGAGTATTAAAAGAAAAAGAGTACCGTAAGGCACTGATCTCACTGCGAGCTACTAAGCTATGAATTATCGCCTATAAACACGAACAAAAGTTGTAGTAGCTTGCGGTGAGACCAGTGCCTAAATCTACCCAACTATTTATAATCCAATAGCTCTTATATGAGGAATGTATTTTGTTAAACGAATTGTCCTTTTTTCTGTTTTCCTATGAAAAATAATCTCTATTGACAAAGTGGAAATAAACACTTTTGAATAGACACTCCTCAATTGACCGTAGTTTTGGAGAAAGCGACCAACAAATATTTTTTGTCAATCTGACAGATTGGTCGCTTTCTGCATTATCAAAAAATTGAAATTAGTCGTTTTCTGCATACATATCAATTATGGTCCAACACTAAATCTAAATTTTCAAACGATTATATCGCGTATATTAACTAATTGAATTATATCCTGAAGTATGTAACAGTTTACAGGGTGCATGGTCTACGGGTGACAGTGGAGGAAATTTGATAATCTACCTCCATCAAAATAAGTCGTTAAATACAAAGTATACAAACTTCCCACATACCAAAAATATACTAAGCCACAGACCATACATATTAGGTAATTTTCCCAAGCAGCCAAATGTTAGATTTATTGTAACAATAATGCCTGTGCCATGTGCCTGTGTTGATTGGAGTAATAGACCCAATAGTAGAGTATTTACGTCATACGAGGTCGACTGTCACTTTATACGAGAAAATGCTTGGTATGGTCAACTTTAATGAGAGACAAATTCGAAAGCATAAATTATATGCTACATATGTAATATACATATGCAACCTTATGCATAACAAATTGTGTAACTTGCCTTGTGGTAGAATTCATAGCACAGCATTGAAAGTGAATTGCTATATTTTTACATAATAAGCAGT
Organism: Thaumatotibia leucotreta; assembly: GCA_025490895.1. Taxonomy (NCBI): domain Eukaryota; kingdom Metazoa; phylum Arthropoda; class Insecta; order Lepidoptera; family Tortricidae; genus Thaumatotibia; species Thaumatotibia leucotreta. The sequence goes on from JALPQI010004448.1 coordinate 14,490, forward strand.
GATTGGTTTTTTGAGTTCCCCATAGCGGGATTTCGCGTATAAAAAAATTACGGGTGTGACTATAAAATTTTATTTAACACTGTTGTATTATATACACACAAGAGCATACTTTATGAAACAGAAATATGGCAATATAATTACAGTTTATTTTTCATGTTACTATAGGAGACCCGCCGTGAGAATCCAAAAAACTGATCACATTTTTATTTTTGTGTGGCTATCGGGATAATAGTTGGATGATATTGTATTTTTTATAATTTTTATGATCTTTTTATGTGTGTTCTATTAAAAAACGTCAGTTAAAAATATATTTAGTTATTATTTCTCAAAGTCTAGCATCTGTAAATCAGACTTAAGAAATCATGAAGAAATCTCTTACCACTTGTTATTTTGGTATGGTTCCAGAGTGACCTAGGATTAGGGTTGCCAGACGTACCGTAATATATAGTATTGTACTGTATCATAACTGTACATACTTTACAATGTAAGTGACACAAAGTATCTACGCTAAAATACTTTATATTGAAATGATTTGTCAAATTTTTGGCTACTTAAGTTTAAATAGCCAAAATTTTCCTGTTATCCCCCAAATACTGTATTTTTTCTGTATGTACTTTATGTTTTCACTCTTTAAACTGATATACATGAACTGTATATCTCAAAACAAAGTCTGGCAAATCTATCTAGGGTTCCAATTTGTCCAGGCGATAACTGAATGGACGGCACTAAAAATTATATGATTTAAAACAATTGTTGTCTCTCATCATCATGATATATATGGTCATAAGTCCTATGGATGTTTATAAAAAGTACAATATTCTAAGATGAATAAGATAGGCTAGATTAATATTCATTTCATAGCTAATTACAACCTGAACAAACTAATTAGTTTGTTAACCCGCGCTACCATAGTTAAAAGCAAAGCGTAATCTCCCAATATTAACTAACACTTAAAATCACAATGTTCCACTCTCTGTCAATCACTCCGATTCATTTTCATTTTCAATGGAAACGTGAACACATAAATGTAAATTCTATTTACGAGTAGGTTTCAATAATATTCTATATATTTACATTAGATTCATTTATATGGGCGCTGCGATTCATAGAAGAACAAAAAAAATGCAACTAAGTTTATTTTATATGACGATGGAAAGTGAATAACAGAGTCAGTTGAATCTCTCTCTTGAATAAAAGTAAAGGAACTTTTTGAACAGTGTTGCCATTTGCCATTTTAGGCTGACCGAAATATCAAAAAAATATTAATGATGAAGATAGAGCGATAATTCCTACATAATTTTGCATGCATTTAGAATCATATAATTACCCATTTCTACATACTATCGTCATTTCGGTTATGGCGGCCATACAAGACGTGATTTACTTGCGCTAGTTTAGACTTACACAGTATACTGTAACTTGTTGTATTGAAAGATACTTGCTCAATTTTCTAACGTATTTTGTGCAAGTATAAACTTGCGTAAGTAAATTGATTCGTGTATACCAATATTAGGCTAATACCATTAAGCCAATATTCGTGTGCTAGTTTTATCTTTATCTTGGGATGGGCTACTGTGTGTTACTAAGTACTCTGTGAGGTTTCCAGCCAATCCAATCAGCAGGTTGACACAAGCCATTTGTGTGTCCCGAGCTAACATGCTGCCGGGATGAAATTAGGCTCTAGTCTTATTATATCATACGTTAATTTACTTGTGGAATGTTTACGGAAAGATTTTTATTTTTGTGTGGCTATCGGGATCATTGCAGGTGCTGATCCAGGACTTCGTTCAGCAGGGGGGCAACCGTTGCGTAGTTTTAAAGATTTAAGCGTACATAGGGACAGAAAAAGTGACTTTATTTTATATTATGTAGTGAAACTGCACCTAGGCATACCTAAGTCCAGTGTAGGGTGGGGGGGGGGGGGGCAAGTACCCCCATTGCGGGGATTCGCGCCTGGATCATTGTAATGTGGAATCTATCTATTCGACTTTACAAAAGTTCTGTTGAAGTAATCGCTTCTTATTATGCCTACGTTTCTTTACTTTTGAAAATCACATGTAATTTTCTTTGATTTTTGGTGATCAGTAAAGAAGTTTTCCTAACTAGTGCGCAAAAACGAACTTTGCGCACGCTTCGCGCGAATTAAGATGGAGAGACTGGATTTATTATTAAAAATAATTTATTTCAATCGAACAGAGTAACGTCCAAGACAATAATAATTACAATATTAACTTATTCTAAATCTTAATAGCTATTTATAATAAAATATTGACAAGTAAGCATTGACGTCATGGCCTAGTTAGGGGTAGTGCTGACAAATGATAATTGTAGTGGTTGCTCCACCTTAACTCCTCCCCCCTTAAGATCGAAATTATCTGAAGATGACGTAGTTGGATTCAGAGAATTTCGTCCTATACAAACTGTATAAGGTTTAAATTTATAGAATATAAAAATAATGGTTAAGGCCATGCAAACATATATTAAAATAGTCCAGATACTAATATTTTTCACCACATAAATGAAGTCGTCTGTACTACTTTCAATCATACTGAACTTGGCACTGTTGATCACGTCCCTGATGTCACTGAAGTCCACGTTCTGTAGGTCTAGTCGTCTTTCCTCTTCTCTAATGGGCTGTCGTAATTCTGGTAATTGTACAAACGGCACTTGCAGGTTATTCATCGAGGTGTTTACTGGTGTTGGTATGAATATGTCTCCTACTTCTGTTTTGCATTGTTTCTTCGGTTGTAGAAAGAACGTCCCTTGTATAGTATGTTTGTTCGCTTCTTCGTTGCAGTGTTCTGTTATTATTAGGTTGTTTTCGCTATATATCAGCCAATAGTTTTCGGTGACTTTTTGTATTTTCTCTTTCTCTATCTGTATGACGTTTTGATGGCATTTCGTGTAGTTTTCTTTCAGCATCATAATCTGTTCTATGCAGGTCTCGGTGGCGTATGGTACAAGGTCGTCGCTTGAACACAGGAACTTGTTGTCTTCGATCTCTTCACATGGGTTTACTACGGGCCTGTATTTCAACCGATTCACCAATAGGTAGGGGTGTTGAGGGATAATTGTGGTTGTTTTTAGGGTGTTAAGGTTATGGATAGGGATAGGTATTACCTTGTAATATGTATACGTATTTGCTTCTATTAATGGAACTTCTAATATAAAAACTAATTTATTGCTAATTATATAAGACTTAAGAATAATATTACGTTCTATTTTTATTAGGTTTATTTTATCTACTGGGTAAATTAAATGAGCATGTTTCTCTATTTCTGAAAGAATGTGAATAAGTTCAGTCGAATTTATTATAGATTGGTGTAAGACATGTATTTTGCTGAAGGCTATTGCTGTCTCCGTTTCTTGAATAAAATCATAGATTGCATGAAAGTTATTAGATATTTCAAATAGGTTATTTAAAAGTGACAAAGTGATATCTCTTTTTGATTCTTTTTCTAAAATTGCCTCTAATTCAATAGTTTTGTTACTTAAAATCTTTAAATTTGAATTTGTAATTTCTGAAATATTTGCAAATTTATCTAAGCTATTCACCATCAAAGATACTTTACGTTCTACTGAATGTTCTGCATTTTTAAGTTGCCTTATCTCCAGATCATAGCGTACTGCATCTGTTTCATCAAGATTTCCTGAAATTGACTTAATTATTGAACCTAAAGGGCTAAGTATGGCTCGTTTTGATCTAGAAAACGGTAAAATCTGATTAATCCTATTTCTTATCTTAGATTCAAGTAATTCTATTTGTTTACACAAATTACCTAATTGATTTCTATATTCTATGTCATTCGATATTGTTATGTTTAATTTACTATATTGTTGAAAGTTATTGTCTACTTGATTCGATAGTACTTCTAAATCTAATGTCTTAAAAATAGTCCATGTATTAATCTTCATCACTGCTGTCCCCATTTTGATCGGTGCTATTCCCGGATTTGTTTCCAGGCTTTGAAGTTCCAGGCAGTGGGTCGAGCCGATCATTGTCAGGAGTACGATTCTTAACCTGTGGAGGACGTTTAACATTCTTAATGGCTACTCTAGTTTTTCTTTGTTTTAGTTGGACTGGGATAATATTTCTACTTGGGTCGCCTATTACCTTAGCCTTTTCGAAACGTGGTAAATCTTTTGCCTTCCTAGTCCTAGTATTTTTCATGAAGATATCGTCACCTTCTTTGATTTCAGGTGGTTCTTCACCTCCCCTCTTGTCTCTAACCTTGACTTTGTCTTTCTGAAGTTTTTCTGCCACGTATTCGTATAGAACCTTTAACCTTTTCCTATGGTCCTGTACTAGTTTTTGCATGATATTTCTTTCCCTATCGATGTCAAATACATTATTCGAATCTGTGTTGCCGAAAACCATTTCAAATGGTGTGAAGGTGGTTGCTGAATGCACGGAATTATTATACGCCATAATTGCGTAGGTCATTACGGAGGCTGCGTCTGAGTCGCTTCTCTCGTATTTAGCCATGCGATATATTTCGATAATTGTTGAATGAAATCGTTCTACTGCTGCCATCGAACTGGGACTATTTGGAGTACCTATGTGCAACTCGATTTTATATAACTTAAGTAGTTCCTTTATTAGTTCATTATTAAACTCTGTACCTGAGTCGCAGTTTATTTTCTTAACAAGCCCATACATACTAAAGTATTTGATTAGGGCTTGTACTACTTCCGGTGTACTACGGTTTGGTATATGAATAGCTTGTCCCAACTTACTGAATGCATCGACTATAGTCAGATAGTATTTGCTATCAATATACAGTAAATCCATGAAGGCTTCTTGAAATGGTGAGTTTTGGGTTTGTGTTAGTTGTATATGTGGCTTTATTGGTTTCCTTTCGTACTTCATTTTCTTACACTGTTCGCATGTATTTATAATAGCGGTGACGGTCTCTTTCATATTTGGCCACCAATAGTGACGTTTTAGTTTTATTAGTGTTTCATTAATTCCCCTGTGACATGTTTTTCCTTGATGGTATTTTAGGATACAATCTCTTTGGTCAGTCTCTGATTCTGTTAAATTAACTATTCGTTCCGTACATTCTATTATTTTCAGTGTTCCCTTTTTGTAGAGTTTTGTTATTACTGTTGAAAAAGTTTTTCGAAATTCTGGGCTTTCAAAGTAAATAAAATATTTGTATTTTGTGTCTACATATTCCTTAAGAAACTCTTTTACTAAGTTTTCGTTATTAAGAGGCATAAATACTTCTGTGATCCGTTGTTTTTTGTTAGATTTATCGTTTACATGTGTTTTATCCTTAAACCAGGTATGTACCAAGATTTGCTTCGGCTTACTGTCGATTGCTTCCTTTAAAATTGGTATACCCTCATGTTCCCTGTTTGAAACTGAGTTGGCAGTGGCATTATCTTCTGGTATTTCCTCTAATTCGGATGACTGTTCGCTTTCGGAATCTGAGATTTCTATCACTTCCGGTTGCGACGAGCGATTTTGTTGTATGTTAGCTTCTAATGACTCTAATTCTCTTCTAACTTCTGCTACACGATCTTCGTTTTCGTCTATGTTGGCAATTACAGAGTCTAGATCATCATCTATGGCATTAATTCTAACTCTGGAGAGGGCGTCAGCATTCGTATTCTGTTGTCCTTTTTTATATTTAATTTCGAAATCGTATTCTTCTAGCCTTAGTCGCCAACGTGTGAGCTTACTATTTGGCTCTTTTAGTGAGTACAACCATGCTAGTGGTCTGTGGTCCGTGTATATGGTAAACTTTTTACCATAAAGGTATGGCCTGAAGTACTTTACTGCCCAAATTACGGCTAGAAGTTCCTTCTCTATAGTACTATACCTACTCTCGGTATCGCTTAGTGTTCTACTAGCGTATGCTACCGGTTTATCCGACCCGATTTGTCCTTGTGACAATACTGCACCTATTGCAAAGTTGGATGCGTCGGTGGTCAACACAAATGGTTTTTCGAAGTCGGGGAACTGAAGAAGTGGTGCGTTAGTTAGCAGCTTCTTACATGTTTCGAAACTATTAATATACTCCTCATCTAAAACTATCTGCTTTCCTTTTTTTAAGCAAGCGGTGAGGGGTCTCGTAATCTTAGCGAAGTCTTTAATGAACTTCCTATAATACCCTATAAGACCTAGGAAGCTTTTGATTTCCGTTGCTGTTTGAGGGATTGGATATTTCAATACAGCATTTATTTTATCGTTGTTCGGTTTAAGGCCTTCCTCGGTTATTGTATGTCCTAAGTAAAGGACTTCTTTTCTAAGAAAATGAGATTTGTCTAATTGAATTTTGAGATTGGTTTGTCGGAATCTCTCGAAAACAGCTTTTAACTTTTCTACGTGTTCTGACAAACTTTTTGAAAATATTATCACGTCATCCAGGTATACAAGACAGTGTATGCCCTGTAGTCCTCTGAGTACGTTGTCCATAGCCCTCTGGAAGGTCGCTGGGGCCGTCTTGAGGCCAAATGGCATACGATGGAATTCAAAATGACCAAATGGGGTGCTGAAAGCAGTTTTAGGTTTATCTTCTGCTTCCACCTCTATCTGATGGTATCCACTCGCTAGATCGAGCGTAGTGAAATACATACTCTTGCCTAACATATCAAAAAGGTCATTGATGTTTGGCAATGGGTATTTGTCATCAGTAGTGATATCATTTAGTCTCCTATAATCTACGACCATTCTCCATTTCTGTTCCCCTGAAGCATCCATCTTTTTTGGAACGAGGTGGACCGGGGCACTCCATGGTGAATGTGATTCTTGAATGATATTGTCGCGTAACATCTTACTAATTTGTTTTTTAATTTCCTGAGTTTGAACTTGGGGTAGCCTATGAGCTTTTAAATTAATGGGGTCTTCGTTTTTAGTTCTAATCTTATGCTTAACTTGATTACTAAATGACAATGGAATATTTTCGCAGTAGAATATGTCTTTATATTCCATACATAGTTTGCCTATTATCATTCTTTCCTCCTCATTCATATGATCTAATCTAAGCTTACTCAAATTATCTTCTAATAGTTTTTCAACGTCATGTGTAATTTCTGGTTGGTTTGAATCAATTGAGTTTACATTAAGCGATTTTTGATTTACTAGCTCTACTCGAAATGGGGATGTTACTGTTATTTTTTGGTGCAAATCAGTTGTATTCTGAATTACCGTTGTAGCGTAACCGTCCGTGCATTTTACTATAGCAGTTGGCATTCTTACTCCGTTATTAAATTGTGTAAAATGTAAGATTCCTTCTCCATGTAACAGGTCAACTGGTAATTTGACCCTTACTTCGGTTCGCGGCGGTATGTCAAATGTTTCGTATTCAAATAAATGCTGTTGTTTCCTGAAGGAATTATATGTCATCGGTATTTGTGCCATTTTTGTAACTAGCATCCTTGTTTTGTAACTAACTAATGCTTCTAATTGATCCAATAAATCGCTACCTATTAGACCGTCATATCTTTCGTCCACCGTGTAAATATAGAATTTATGTGTGTCGTTAGTGTTGAAAATTTTTGGTAATTCGATGTATGCTACTTCGTTATGTACACTTATGGCGTGTGTGCTAACTACTTGAAATGGTTCGATTCGTTTTGAGCTTCCGTAATATTCGTCGGCAAGTTCTGGGCTAATGAATGACCGGGTACTACCTGTATCTATCATGAAAACGGCATTTAACTCTGGTATACTGATATATGGCAAATTTTTATTTTTATTATAGTTTAAAATTATTTTCTCCCTGCAATTGAGGCCTCCACGTAAAAATTTTCTACTGGTTCGTAGTTCGCGACAGAATTTTGACCGTCATAACTCTGAAAATTATCATGTTGGGGCTCAAAATTATTTTCCGTGTAATTAACACGCCTTGAATTAGCTGTTCGCATTGTGACATCAGTATTCGAACCCGATGCCACCGGTTGTTGTGCGTCATAGCGTGTATGATACCTATTTTCCGTAGCGGGTTGCTGACGCTGCGCTTGTGGCGCCGGCACTGGCGATGACCTATTTACGCGAGGTATTTGTTGTGAATTATTGTCATTATATCTATTATTAGAGTATGAAGTTTGTTGCCGATTATTTCTATATTGGAAAGAATTACTTTGTCCGTTTGAAACGTTGTTTGGCGAATTGAATGTATTATAGGGCGTGAAAGCGTTTGTTTGACCGGCTGTCCTATTAAATGTGAAATTGTTTGATTGCCTTTGCGTGTTGTCGAGTCTTGGAGGGTTGCTATTATTCTGATTTCGGCTTAAATTTGTCCGCGGATTTTTAGTGTCGTATATAGTTTGAAAGTTTTGTTCTTCCATTACAACTTTTAAAGCATCCTCCAAAACTGTGACATTTCGCAAACGCACTAGCCTAACTAAGTAAGCTGGCAAATTAAAAAGGAAAACATTCAGTGAAGTGTTATTATAAATGTGGTGTTTAGCTGTCCTTACATTTGCATCATCAATTGTTTCGCTTATTTTTGACAGCAAGCTACTCCTTAATTGTTGAATTCTGTGACAAAAATCCAAGTAACTTTCGTTTCTATTACGTTTAAGAGATTCTAGCTCCATTGCCATACAATCTTCGGACCTAGGGTCCCCAAAGTGTTGGCTTAAGAGCTGTTTTAGCTCTTGCCATGTGCGTATAGAGTCTCTTTCTCCTATTAAATTAGCGGCATTCCCAGAAAGTCTACTGGTAATAATTTGGAATATATATTCATTTTGGGCAGGGCCCCCCGGGAAAGATTGTAAAACGTATTCACATTTTTTAAGATATAATGGCAATGCTCTTGTTTCCCCATCGAATATTGGGATTACTTTAATTATTTCCGCTGGTACCCTAGTTATGTTCTCCATTATTGTCGCAAGTGTGAACAAAGGGTACAGAGAGAGAAAAAAAAAAATCCTCGAAAATGGTTAATATTCTATTACTACTTAATATTATACGTTACTTGAAAAGAATTTTATTCTCAATTAACGATCACTATTTATACTATACTATTAAGGCAATGTCTAATCCCTAAAGGTACGTATAAATATTACTGGTAATTAACGGAAGTAAGCGAGGGAATGGTGAAAAGGTGTACTCACAGTCCCGCAGCTTCCATGTTCTTCCGGAATATTGTTGATCTTGGAGAATACTCGTTCTCGACCTGTAGTTGCTTGGCTACTCGGCTGCTTAGCTGCTCTGCTGCTCAGCTGCTCGGCTGCTTGGCTGTTCGGCTGCTCGGCTTCACAGGACTTTGTCTCAGCTTCCACTTAATAAATTTATTTGTTCGAATTCCCGTTCAAACGTTGAAACGTACGTCACTTGGCACAGATCAGTCGCGAGATTTTATCGGCTTTCTGAACGTGTCAGGATACGTCGGGAATCCTGTCCTCAGCGCCAATTAAGATGGAGAGACTGGATTTATTATTAAAAATAATTTATTTCAATCGAACAGAGTAACGTCCAAGACAATAATAATTACAATATTAACTTATTCTAAATCTTAATAGCTATTTATAATAAAATATTGACAAGTAAGCATTGACGTCATGGCCTAGTTAGGGGTAGTGCTGACAAATGATAATTGTAGTGGTTGCTCCACCTTAACTCGCGCGGTAACTTCTCTTTTTGACGCACTTGTTATGAAAAAAATCATCCCTTACACGTGCACGTCGCCCTCGTTTCACTCGGGCTCCAACTTTCACCCTCGCCGAAAAAAAGTTTTCCCGCACTAGTTGTGTTTTGTTTTATGGTATTAGTAATAAAACTGAAGATATTAAAATGATTACGCGGTGAAATGAATAAACTTATGCAATATTTTCCATAAAACTTATGAATCTTATGATAAAAGAAAATTGATTGCTGGTGGTAGGACCTCGTGCAGGGTCCGCCCGGATAGCTAAAATAGCAATGTTTGCACTGCTGTGTTTCGGTTTGGGGGGATAGATAGAGGCAATCCAACTAAGTCCTCAAGGTAGGCAGCGCATAGGCGATTTTTTGGGCACTATGTCCATGGTCTCCTGCTTTCCATCAGGTGGGCTGAGAGCTCGTTGTCTACCTTCGTCACATAAAAAAAAAATCATTCCCTGTTCGCAACTTCGCACAGTTAATCGCGAGGACAAATAAACAAATGAATACTGAGTTTCTAGGCGATAATGTTATAAAATGAATAAGCGTAAAGAGGCAACAAACGGGTCTTAATCGCGTAAACTTACGTTTAATATTATCCTGACAAAATGAATGATAGTTGTGAAATTTGAATCAATACAAATGATAGATTTGAATCAATACAAAGAAAGGTCTGTAAAATAAAAGAATCATATTTTGTATATTTCGGATCCCCGATAGTTGGATTTTTTATGAGGAGAAGTTTCATAAGTTACGAAACTTCTATAGAGAATGTTCTCAGCAAATTTCCGAGTATATTCCCGCAATTTTGATAATATTCTGCAACTTGTACATTGCTAGACAGGACGGCAACGTAAAATTTATCCCTGCATGGTAAAAATAATCTCTCAATTATTTTGCCTAATCAGAAATATGATAATAAATACGCTCGTAATTGAATCGCCGTTATTTAACACCCTCTATGGAGAAACAACTTTCAACAGATTATATAATTTATATTTCATATCTCATACTTCAGCGCCTAATGATATCCATATACGTCTTCGTTTAATATTCTGTCAATAAAATAATCTCCTAAGCGTAGGAAGTATGTAGGAGGCTACCGTTAATTACTTGTCTTATGTAAAAAAACCTAGCTATAATATACACGAATAGGTATAAGTACAGAGTGATTCTATACACAAAATCTCTCGTGAGACGCGTTCATACTAAAATTATATTTCTCACGGGCTACTCGCGTTTTTTGAGTCAAAAAAAATCGTTAAAATTGCGCATCTATAGCGATTGGCTCTTGAAAAAGCTCCGCATATACGAAGCTAATATGTTTAGCGTTTTGCGATTTACGTGAAAAATTTTAGTTTATAGAGTTAAATTTAAATGGTAACCGTAATGTTTTTCTAACTATAAACAACTAGCAACTGAATCCGTGAGAATCACTAACAATTGTTACTGACATTTACGATGGATTTTCTAGGAAAGTTTTTAGGTAGGTACTTATGTGTGGGATGTTTGAGGCTGTTTTAGAAAATATTAATAGTTTTTAAAGATATTTAATAACGATAAATACATACAATAAAAATAATTAACAACTGCAAGAACTGACAAAATTAATGTTATTAATGGATCCAAATTGAAGACGTACCTAATCTAATTTATGTAGGTACCTACGTATTTTAAAGACTTCTTGAATCTTAATATAACCCTAAAAAAAACTTAGAAAATTACTTAAAAATAAACGTATTTCTTGCTTACATGTGGGGCATCCAAATGTTATATTTTGTTTGTAGAGCTAGAAAAATCATTTATTAATTTACGTTCACAACCTAAATCTCACTCTGTATTAAAACATCGAAATATGATATCAACCTTATTAGAATAGCATTAGAGGCGATTATAACTTATTAGTTATAATAGTAGACTTGTTGTTGAGTGAATCAGTCTTCTTTGAATAGTAATTGGATACCAATCCTTATAAGTGTTGTTGCAAAAATCCCGTATTTCCTAATTAACCATGTGTGGAGTTGTAGTAACTTTTTTATAGATCTTAACTTGTAATTTAAGTATAACTTACCCCCTTATTCGTAAACGTCTTTGTAGCAAACTGGTACGTAAGTATCGTCTGTCCTTTTCCGTCTTGTCAATATTTATATAAGTCGGAAAGCGAAAAACAATATTTATTAGCTTTCTAGGTTAGGAGATGATTTTTGAGTACTTGAATGGCTCAAATCATTGAGCCATTCAACTATCAAGTAGTCAGGATGCTTAGCCAAGTTGCCAATCGCTAGCGCTTGGTAGCGTATCGTAGTTTTCTCTCTCTGTCACTCTTTCATATTAGTGCGACAAAGACAGTTAGCTGTCTTTCGTTAACGATTGACGATTAAGTGTTATCGATTGGCAACTTGGCTAAGCATTCAGGACTGTGAAACGGAGAGCCGTGGTTCGTATCGTACAGACGTGTGAAACTTTTTCGCGGAAGTGTGCTCAGGATGCTTAGCCAAGTTGCCAATCGCTAACGCTTAGTAGCGTAGCGTAGTTTTCCCTCTCTATTACACTTTCATATTAGTGCGACAAAGACAGTTAGCTGGCTTTCCTTTACGATTGACGATTAAGCGCTAGCGATTGGCGACTTGGCTAAGCATCCTGGCGTTCCCGTGACCTCGCCTTAAAGCGCCTTAGCGGCAGACCGTGGGGTTTTAGTGGGTAGACCAGGGCCTCATTAGCCCTGGGAGTCCCACATAGCCACATAACCACCCGGGTCGTCCCCGCGCCTGGGTGGTACAGGTAAATTCACGACCAGGGACTGGAACCGTGGTGTTGCCGTGTGGTGACGGCATTAAGAATACCTTTGTTACCATCCCAACTCCTCCTGCGGGTGTCGTAAGAGTAGACTAAGGGATTGAAGTGTCACTGACCATTATTTGATAAAGCATTGATGATGGGGAACAGCGTCATTGGACACATTACTGCGATCGCCAATCCGCTTCAGCATGGCGATTATAATAAATAAAATAAATAAATAAATATCTTGGGACATCTCACACAAATCAACCTAGTTCCGCGGTAAGCTCAATTAAGGCTTGTGATGTGGGTACCAGGCGACGATATATATAATAGATAGATACATATAGATACTTAAATACATATACAGCCATGACCAAGGAACAAATATTTGTGATAAATAAATACACAAATAATGCCCTCGCCGGGATTCGAACCCGGAACCTCCAACTTCGTAAGCAGGGTCACTACCAACTAAGCTACGGAGGCTGCCGAATATGGGCATTTACCTCCTAATGCGTTTATACGCATAGTTAATATTAGAGGCCTACGTCCAGCAGTGGACTATCATAGGCTGATGATGATGATTATGTTAACCGGAACCGTTATTTCCTCCATACAAAAAGAACGGTTCTTTTTTCGTTCTTTTTCGTTCTTCGGTATACATATTGTAAGTTAATGGAGTAATTTTTGTAAAATACCGGTTCCGGTCCCTGTTCACGACAGCTGGCACGAATAGATCGAGTAAGTGACAGAAAGTAGGTATCTATGCGTTGATGTCAAAATGACAGTAGATACAGGTTGGTATAGCACGGCTGCATACACACAATGATAGATGTCATTCATTTCATTAATTCCATTCGTGTCAGCTTTGGTGAATTTACATGTATGCGTAACACATTTCCCCACGAAAAAAATTGAGACTTGTATGAATAAGCGAGTTAACACATAAGATGAGCTTCAAGTGTATTCCGCGTTTCCATTTTGAGTTAAATAAGATAGATACTGCAAATATACCATGGAAAGTTTCATCGTTGAAGTTTGAAATGAAGTTCACTAATAAGTTGAAAATGAAGTCAACGATAAACGAATTGGCCTGAGCAAACTACTTCTCAACTTTAAATATACTATATCCATAATTTTATTGAAGATCCGTAGACTTATGATACAAATGCGTAAATAATTGAGTCGGAAACGACGACTGACTGTTTTAAATCGACACGAGTTATGAATTTCCTTTCCCCCTCACTAGTTCGTAAAGCGCTCGTTCATTCTTTAATAAGGACAGGTAAAAACGCATTTATTTACGAGGGAATAAAGTAAGTAATGACCTTGGAGTGTAGCGCTAAGTAGCATTCGTTTGACAGATAACAAAACGTAAAATTAGTCGTTCTTCATAATTATAATTAAATAAATTGTTTGAGAATTTAGTGAAAAACACACAACTCTATTTAATTTGCTGAATCCTGTTTGCGTTCACAAACCTTCTAATACGTAAAGTGGTGATAAATATAGTTTTGTGATTTTCACTAAATTCTCACAATTTTTTTAGTGCAGATGGTGTCTTTTTTAGGCACTAGTGCGAGAAGTGGCTCATTTTACGTCATGTCCAGAACTTCGGAGAGCCATCAGTACTAAAAAACGTCGTACGAGACACGTACAAAAAGGAAATTCGTAACTCGTGTCGAATTTCATGTTTTTCGCACTTCTGTCGTAATGGACTAATTTAATTACAATTAATGTAGAACGACAACAAGAAATTGCATCCGGTACTTCTACTCGTATCTTTAACTTAAAGCATGTTGATGAATCTAAGACCAGCCAGCCTCCGTCAATTTCCCAAGATTTCTATAGACTGATCAGTTCTCACCGTCTACTTTCTAGGTTCGCGATAAAACGGGCTCTCTATACGATTGAGTGCTATCGCGGGGTGACACGTTTTCTCAAAGTGGCTGTGTGCTAGCTTATTTTAATAGTTCATTAAAAATAAACAATTATTACATGTTCTACTGAACGGGACTGTCGTGTTAATGAAGTACTGGCGTTTTGTTCTGGATTGTTTTGATCGGTGAAAGACTGGCCTACTACCGCGAAAATCGAAATTCGTAAACGAGGATTTTTCTCTGTCACCCAAACGAAGGCGTCACTAGAGTGAGCGAGACAAAACCTCGAAATTTACAAATTTCGTTTTTCGCGGTAGGTTCCGCTGGAAATCAAAATGTATAGGTACCATTAGTTAGTAGAATTAAAAAAAACCGGCCAAGTACGAGTCGGACTCGCGCGCGAAGGGCTCCGGACTATTATCAATTTATTATAAAAAAAATACAGTTAAATCAACCTATATCAAAAACTATATGATATAATTTAATCAAACTAACAATCGTTGAATTTGATAGCCAAAGTTTTGTAACTAGCTTCGAAATGGGAATAAAATCCCGATATGCAGGTAACTGGCTTTAAATCGATCATTACCGATTTGTGACCAGGTTTGTACCAAATTTGGCTACGAGATGAGAAAGTTATCCCCATTTCATAGGTGGCTACCAGTCGGGAAACCATATCTTCCATTTGGCAGCCTGCTACCAAATCTGGCTACCAAACGGTACTAAAGGTAAAAGTCGTAAAGTCACGGTGACACGGAAAAATATGTTAGCCTTGTGCCATAATCAACAAAAACGACGTTTATAATTTGTCTATGTTTTCTATTTTTATACGGAACTAGCGACCCGTCCCGGCTTCGCACGGGTACTATACCTACATAAAAACCTTCCTCTTGAATTACTCTACCTATTAAAAAAATCTCATCAAAATCCGTTGCGTAGTTTTAAAGATTTAGGTAAGCGTACAAAGGGACATAGGGACAGAAAAAGTGACTTTATTTTGTACTATGTAGTGATAGTGCAACTAGGGTATAAGACGGATAATATTATGATTTTACATAACGAAATCCGATAAGAAATTAAGCAATACCATATTTAAGGCAACATTAGAGGTTGCCACGTACAGTCTGTTAGTATCGTGCGGGCTTTTATGAAAATAAGTAGTACTTATACTTACCTAATAATATGCATTACTATTAGCAATCGCTTTTAAGTATTTTCCGTTCACTAATACCTGCTAATACTGAAATGAACAGTGAAATCAATTTATTTCTTTTTAACGGTCAATGTACACGTTTTACAACTAAGCAGTACCTACACTACACAGTGTATTGCATAGTTGTTAAACGTTCGAAACCTGTCATTGTCAAGAGATAGTCAAGTTAAACATCAATTTTGGAGTATATTGCTTCTCATTCTTTTTCCTATATGAGGAAGATAGACAACTGAGCTCTCAGCCAACGCAATGGAAAGCGGGAACTGAGGCTCATGGACAATTGGACATAGTGACCAAAAATCGCCTATGCGCTGCCTACCCTGAGGATTTAGATAGATTCAACTTTTATTAAAAAAATACAAATTGGTACATTAAGTATAAGTATAATGTAGTTGGTAGGGAGTTGTGGAAGTTCTAGGGTAATTTGCCCAGTAGTGGGACACCTTTAGAGGCTGGAAAAGAAATGCTCCGGGTTTTTTAATCAGCATCTGCTCGGTTTAAATAAAAGCGCGCATCGTGGTAACACAGTTTATATTTGCACACTTCTTTGTGTAAGATAAGACATTTTTGGTTTTGAGTAGCGTACTGTACAGTCGCCATCAGATATATCGAAGCTGCCACGGTACTCAAAAACATCTGAACATTCACTCTAACACCGTGACATAGAGGCGTGGTCAGATATTTGTGACCATCCTGGACATTTATGTAGATTCACTGTTAGCCAATCATAGAGAAGCTTTCCCTTGCTAGGACCGTAAAGCCTTCATTATACGACATTTCTGTTATCTAAGTAATGAAGCCAGTAAACGCCAACTTTGCCGCGAGCCGTAAAACAGGTAAAATAATTTGCTATAAAATTAATTTGCTATGAAATTAATTTGCTATAAAATTTATAATATGCTATAAATAGCGCTAATATCTATTGAACTGTGCCCTTATCGTTGAATTCATTATATTTAATACTATTAATATAATACGTTTATGAATAATCCTGTCTCGTCTTATAATTTACAGCAGAAATGAAGCATTGTTTTGACTTTTTGGCCCTTTTTTATGTTTAGGTTGCAGGAATGAGTTATTAATAGATTAATGATCAGCCTCCGTAGCCTTGTTGGCAGTGACCCTGCCTACGAAGATGGAAGTTCCGGGTTCGAATCCCGGCGAGGGCATTATTTGTGTATTTATGTGTCACAAATATTTGTTCCTTGGTCATGGCTGTCTATGTATTTAAGTATCTATATGTATCTATCTATTATACAGGGCGTCCCAAAGTTATGGGACATGAAGGGAAAGTACCTTAAATATCGTACTTATATCTGAATCATCCGTCCATATATCCATGAGGATTTCGGGTGTAACGAGAATGCTTACCTAGTTAATAGGAGAGGTCTAGGCCCAGCAGTGGACTGAGATAGAATGATGATTGATGATGTGATGAACCCCATATTTTCTGTTCCATCTTTATTTTAAGATTAAGGCCCATGTCTTAAGTGGGAGCACAGAATTAGATTTGGATAGAAGAAACAAGTTCATTCATTTGCATGGCGGCCGAGCGTGTCAGATTTTGTACTGAAGTTGTTACTTGCCTATGATTTTAAATATGTCTCAGGCCCTTGAGTATTCATATTTTTTTGTTGTTGCAATCAATACTACTTAAGGAGGCATTATTAATGTTTTTGTTCACTTCAACTCACAAAATTTGACGCCCGAAAGCTGCAAGCTGCGATTAAAGACGGACAACTCAGTAGATTTTACTGAGTTCATTTGACACGCTAAGTAGATACGTTTGCTTGATCTATGGTAGGTATATATGACATCTGTCGCGGAAGTGTGCTCAGGCGTACCCGTGACCTCGCCTTAAAGCGTCTTGGCGGCAGACCGTGGGGTTTTAGTGGGTAGACCAGGGCTTCATTAGCCCTGGGAGTCCCACATAACCATCCGGGTCCGTCCCCAGCGCCCGGGTGGTATGCGTAACGCATTTCCCCACGAAAAAAAAAAAAAAAAGGTATATATGACATCTGTGAGTGGGAGGTTGTAAAATTCATTCCCCTTGTTGCAGCTGACGGCGTGCTGTCAACCGTGAACGTGGTGGAGGCCCTGCAGGAGTTCTGGCAGGTGAAGGCGGCGCGGGGCGGCGGGGCGGGGGCGCTCGTGATCTACGAGTCCGTGCCCGCAGCGCACCCGCCGTATGTCTGCTATGTCACACTGCCGGGCGGCGCGTGCTTTGGGAGCTTCCAGGTGCGTTCCAGGTCTTCCAGATGTAGCACTGGTACTGGCACTGGTGGTATTCAGAGCACAGTGAGACACAGGCTGGATGAGACCAAACGTGGGTTATGTGACGTAGTTGAGCTCAGCACATGATTGGTGCGACAGTATGTCGCCGCGAGATAGATGTCCCGTCCTTCACTAGCTATATTAACAAAAGAAGGACGGATAGACTATCTCGCGGCGAGATACTGTCGCGACAATCATGTGCTAAGCATACAGGTGCATTTCAGGTCTTCCTGGTGTAGCACTCGTGTGGTCGTAGCACTGTCGCGGTGAGACAGAGGGCTACTATACTAAACGTGGGCTACGTGACGTAGTTGTGCAGCTCTCAGGTGCATTCCAGGTCTTCCAGGTGTAGCACTGGTGTATTCGGAGCATTGTCGCGGTGAGACAGAGGGCTACGATCCCAAACGTGGACTAAGTGACGTAGTTGGGCTGCTTCAAAATGTTTCCAGATGGGTTCCAGGTCTTCCAGATGTAACACTGCCTTGGTCTTAACTGTCTCAGTGAGACAGAGGTCTCAGATACCAAAATGTGGGCTACGTGACGTAGTTGGGCTGTTTCGGTAGCTTCGAGGTGCGTTCCAGATCTTCCAGGTGTACCACAGGTGTGGCGTTACAGTAGGTTCCAGTGGTAGCCAATCTTTCCTTCGTCGCACTTTCAAACTGAGCAGGAGAACTACGAGACCAATCGTCTGCTACCTGACGGCGGGTGGCGTTCGTTAGCTTCCAGGAGTTCCAGGTGGCTGGCAGAAAAGAATATCCCAGATGTAGTTCGTAGCATAATCATAATATGCGCTACGGTATCTTTCTACGCGTGCTTTAATTACTCCAGGGTCGCGTTTTATAAAGTTACAATTTACAATTTCGCTGTTTGCCTCTCTTTCTAGCCAATATGTGCGTGCGTAAGAGAGGCAAACAGCGAAATTGTAAATTGTAACTTTATAAAACGCGACCCAGCTTTAGTATCGTGCTACGCGTCACCTTCGCACTTGCATACTCGTTAGAACGTGACGGCAACGCCGACAAACAATTACACGCGGTACCATCATAAGCCTACAGTTGTGAAGCACGAGGTGTTGATTTTTTAAACACTGATTCTACAGCTACGGGACTATACGTGCGCCGCGTGGTCGCAGAACTTTCATCGATAGCTACCTGGATGCTTAGCCAAGTTGCCGATCGCTAACGCTTAGTATCGTATCGTAGTTTTCCCTCTCTGTCACTCTTGCATATTAGTGCGACAAAGACAGTTAGCTGCCTTTCGCTTACGATTGACAACTAAGCGTTAGCGATTGGCAACTTGTCTAAGCACCCTGGTGTTAATGTCGTAGTCTTGAGCGCTTAATCTACTTGTTCTTACGTCGCGGCCACGACATCGGTCTAAGGCGACCGGCTTAGCGGAAAACGTATGGTGCTCCCTCTCGTACCCATATCGGCATCCCGCTCCAACTCATAGATTCGCTCGCCGCTGGTCGCCTTAGACCAATGTCATGGCCAGGGCATTAGGGACAAATTTAAATTCAAATTCAATACTTGTGCTATGGATAACTGATGAAAAGGAGGAGTTACCCCCTGAAATACTAGATACACTCAGGCTCTGTTTGTCTGTAGCTTCCACCGACGTAGTTTATATAAATACCCACGAGTCAAATTGTGATAACGTTAGTCATGTACGTGTTCACGCTTAATGTGACTCACCATTTTTATTTTCTGCACAGAATTGCCCGACGAAAGCAGAAGCGCGACGCAGCGCAGCCAAGATCGCTCTGATGAACAGCGTGTTCAATGAGCACGAATCCCGCCGTATTTCGGAGCATTTCATCGAGAAGGCGGTGGCTGAAGCGAGAGCCAGCTTCGCGGGTGATGCCGCCGCCCATCAGGACCCGAGCGCTGGCATTGCCGCTTTTAGGTGAGGCTTTGGTGATTCATGGAGCTGACGGACTGTAAGGAGTGAAACAGCGACTAAGTAAACTATACAGGGTGGGAATGAGTATACCGACTTACTTTACCAATGCATTTTTGATGTCAAAAGAAGTAAAAAATATTATGAGACATAATGTCATTTTCGGACAATTTTTTTTTTAATTCTTTTTTTGTGATTTTTTGAATTTTTTATACATGACCAGCATTGATTTAGAATATATAAGTGGATCCCCAAACAGCTCAAAAAAATGGGCTGCAGAAGTAAATATTGCGGTCCTTTTGCTCCGCTATTCAGCTCTGACAGTTGACACATCATTATTCCTTAAACATAAAAAGTTTCTACTATTTTGCGGTGTTGTTCGCAAATTTGACACTTATTGCTCACTTCACAAAGTTTTTTATTCTTTGAGTTTTTTTTGTTAAAGTTTATTGTAAGTGAGCGTTATTAGCTTCAACTGAAACATGATAGAAATGACTTTTAGTGCCACTTTTCTTGGTTTTTTTTGTTTGGCTCTGTGCGTCCATTTATTATTTAATGTCATTGATGACCAGTAATAAATCGTAGGGAAAGATTTTTTTTCAATGATTTTATAATTTTTAATCGTGCTGTCATTTGTCAGTGACTTATGATGAAAATAGTTTTTTGTAAAACATGTTATTATCTCTTAAACTAAGCCGAATCCAGAAAAGTTCATATGACATTATAGTCTCAAAATGTGGACAGGAATACACCTTTCAAGTCTGTCGAACATCCTGTATATTTACTCCTAATATCTCTACTGAAATACCGAAAAAGCCTACGATCTTGCTGGTCCATGGGGCATGGTGTCATTCTGCTCGTTCGCGTCTTTCGACAAGAAGGACGTCAGTAATAATGGTCGCGCTTTTACCTATCATTTTGCAATGCATCATCGATTCGAGTCCATAGGATCCGAGTGTCGATATTCCCGGTATTTAGGCGAGGCTTTTAGCATTATCATCATTTACATCATTTTTAGTGAAACTTAGGAATGAGAATGTAAATAGGTACTTCTAGCTTCGAAGTTGAAAGAACGTTAGTAAACTGTCAAGTTCACGCCTCTCAAGCGACTGAACGCATTTCATACTGCAATATATAATAATAACCCGATCACTTTTTGAGGAAATCCTAATTTCTTTGCGCTAACAAATCTGACTGTTCCTTTGAAGTCTTCTGTCAGAAGGACCGTTTCTCTGACATTATCTTGAAGGTGGAACCACGTGTCTTGTGTTAGCGTTGAATAAATCGATTGAGCTGTCTAACTGAGGATGTATTCCAGGTTCATGCTGGAGGCAAACAAAGGACGCACGATGCTGGAATTCCAGGAACTGATGACAGTGTTCCAGCTGCTCCATTGGAACGGCTCTCTGCGTGCCATGAGGGAAAGGCAGTGCTCACGCCAGGAGGTAAGACATTGTATCTTGCTCTCTTATGGCCTGGCCACGATATTGGTCTAAGGCTTACCGGAAAACCATACGGGGAGTTGCCATATCAGCATCTCGCTCCAAGTTATGGATTCGCTCGCCGCTGGTCGCCTTCGACCAATGTCGTGGTGAGGCCTTTACTTAGAGCAATAAAATAAATTTCTTGTGACTTCAAAAGAAAAGCGTACTAATGTTTTATTTGTCTGCTAAAACCAACATAGACTTGGCCAGTGCTATTGTTGATATGTCTCAATCAAGATTCCTCATTTTTGGCCACCGAGTAACGGTGACAAAGCTTTTAAAAGCGGTTAAATTAAGGCAATGCCCAGCAATAACGAGGTTGTCAGTAGGTATTTATTGTAGGAAGACACGAGTACACGGAGGTATACGAACAAAGACCGTTATGAATATCAAATAGACATTATGTTACGATCTTTAATCAATAATCATAGTTATGAATTAAAATCACCAAAATATCTGGAGCCAAGATAAAAATTTCGAAGCAAACCGGTTACTCAAATACGAACTATATGACACTTACGCGGGGTTGTTATTTAAATGAAAAAAACAATCGACTTATCGGGTGTGACCACGCATTTTGAGTCTTTTGGTCCTCCACATTGTACTGAATAGTCATTCCTAAAGAAGTTCATACTGCATCTTGGGGCTTGTGTGTATACCTAAGTCATACGAGGTTCTATGGGGGAGGCGGTTCACGAGAATCAGCCAAAAAGTAGCCGAAAAATCCTTGCGTGATTTAAGCATGAGCACTTGCCAGAATTCTACAATTGACCATTTCCCCAGGTGGTGGCCCACTACTCCGCGCGAGCGCTCGACGACGCCATGCGCGAGCAGATGGCTCGCGAGTGGGCCGCGCGGGAGCGCGAAGCGGGGGCCGGGGGGGTGATCCGCGCCGAGCTCGCACGTGCCGAGCGCGAGCTACGCTCAGCTCGCCTCGCAGCTCGCGAGCTACGCTTCCCGAAGGAGAAGCGAGATATCCTGACCCTCGCCGCCCGCCTCGCCCCGCCGCAGCAGCCACAGTGATCTCAAAACGTATTGTTAGAATTGATGTCCAGTAAATAACATCGCACTTGTTAAGACAGCAAAAAATGGAGAGCTGGACAGTTTAGAACAGATAGGAACGCCGCCACGCCGCTATATTGTTATTTAAGTATAGTATATGTAGTTTAAGTCAATCAAGTGTTTTATTTCTACCAATTTCCCCTGTACCTAGTTTGTCCCTCAAAATCGCTGTGGATCTAGTGACAAAGGGTTTAACTCATTAGCCATTTTGGGAAACGGTATATATATACCTATGCACTTGTATTAAACGCACACTTACCCTTTAACACTAGTGCCACAGAACAGAAATGATAACTTAAATGTGAAGGCCTAGGCGTCATTCGCGCCGATGTTTTCGGTGCGTGATCGACGAGTGTCTTTATTTAGTTTTTCTTAACATACCTATGTCACATTGCCCCGTGTATATCGTCGGCTGACAACCAAAACTCACTATAAAAATGTCTGTCACTACTCTTAGCAACCTCTTACTCGTATTATGTCGGTTTTGAATTAGAACTGAGATACGATCTCTATTTCAAGTAGGTATTTGTTACTTAGCGACGATATGATACCTCAAAAACGGGGGCTTAGGCGATGATTCGCGCCGAGCTCGCACGTGCCGAGCGCGAGCTACGCTCAGCTCGCCTCGCAGCCCGCGAGCTACGCTCAGCTCGCCTCGCAGCTCGCGAGCTACGCTCAGCTCGCCTCGCAGCTCGCGAGCTACGCTCAGCTCGTCTCGCAGCTCGCGAGCTACGCTCAGCTCGCCTCGCCGCTCGCGAGCTACGCTTCCCGAAGGAGAAGCGAGATATCCTGACCCTCGCCGCCCGCCTCGCCCCGCCGCAGCAGCCACAGTGATCTCAAAACGTATTGTTAGAATTGATGTCCAGTAAATAACATCGCACTTGTTAAGACAGCAAAAAATGGGAAGCTGGACAGTTTAGAACGGATAGGAACGCCGCCACGCCGCTATATTGTTATTTAAGTATAGTATATGTAGTTTAAGTCAATCAAGTGTTTTATTTCTACCAATTTCCCCTGTACCTACTTTGTCCCTCAAAATCGCTGTGGATCTAGTGACAAAGGGTTTAACTCATTGGCCATTTTTATATACCTATGCACTTGTATTAAACGCATACTTACCCTTTTACACTAATGCCACAGAACAGAAATGATAACTTAAATGTGAAGGCCTAGGCGTCACTCGCGCCGATGGTTGCGGTGCGTGATCGACGAGTGTCTTTTTTTTTCTTAACCTACCTATGTCCCATTTAGAATTCCCGTATATAAGATACCTCAAAACGGGGGCTTAGGGGATGATCCGCGCCGAGCTCGCACGTGGCGAGCGCGAGCTACGCTCAGCTCGCCTCGCAGCTCGCGAGCTACGCTTCCCGAAGGAGAAGCGAGATATCCTGACCCTCGCCGCCCGCCTCGCCCCGCCGCAGCAGCCACAGTGATCTCAAAACGTATTGTTTATAGAATTGATGTCCAGTAAATAACATCGCACTTGTTAAGACAGCAAAAAATGGGATGCTGGACAGTTTAGAACGGATAGGAACGCCGCCACGCCGCTATATTGTTATTTAAGTATAGTATATGTAGTTTAAGTCAATCAAGTGTTTTATTTCTACCAATTTCCCCTGTACCTACTTTGTCCCTCAAAATCGCTGTGGATCTAGTGACAAAGGGTTTAACTCTTTAGCCATCTTGGAAATCGGTATATATCCCTATGCACTTATATTAATGTGTTTAATACAAGTGCATAGGGATATATACCGTCCTATATCTTATCCTATCCTTATGTATAACTTATCCTTTAACACTAGTGCCACAGAACAGAAATGATAACTTAAATGTGAAGGCCTAGGCGTCATTCGCGCCGATGTTTGCGGTGCGTGATCGACGAGTGTCTTTATTTATTTTTTCTTAACATACCTTTGTCACATTGCCCCGTGTATATCGTTGGCTTACAATCAAAACTCACTCTAAAAATGTCTGTCACTACTCTTAGCAATCTCTTATGTCAGTATTGAATCAGAACTGAGATACGATCTCTATTTCAAGTAGGTATTTGTTACTTACCGACGATATGATACCTCAAAAACGGGGGCTTAGGCGATGGTCCGCGCCGAGCTCGCACGTGCCGAGCGCGAGCTACGCTCAGCTCGCCTCGCAGCTCGCGAGCTACGCTTCCCGAAGGAGAAGCGAGACATCCTGACCCTCGCCGCCCGCCTCGCCCCGCCGCAGCAGCCACAGTGATCTCAAAACGTATTGTTAGAATTGATGTCCAGTAAATAACATCGCACTTGTTAAGACAGCAAAATATGGGAAGCTGGACAGTTTAGAACGGATAGGAACGCCGCCACGCCGCTATATTGTTATTTAAGTATAGTATGTGTAGTTTAAGTCAATCCAGTGTTTTATTTCTACCAATTTCCCCTGTACCTACTTTGTCCCTCAAAATCGCTGTGGATCTAGTGACAAAGGGTTTAACTCATTTGCCATTTTGGAAAACGGTATATATTCCTATGCACTTGTATTAAACACATACTTACCCTTTAACACTAGTGCCACAGAACAGAAATGATAACTTAAATGTGAAGGCCTAGGCGTTATTCGCGCCTCGCGCCGATGTTTGCGGTGCTTGATTACGAGTGTCTTTATTTATTTTTTCTTAACATACCTATGTTACATTGCCCCGTGTATATCGTCGGCTGACAACCAAAAATCACTATAAAAATGTCTGTCACTACTCTTAGCAACCTCTTATTATGTCAGTTTTTAATCAGAACTGAGATACGATCTCTATTTCAAGTAGGTATTTGATACTTACCGACGATATGATACCTCAAAAACGGGGGCTTAGGCGATGATTCGCGCCGAGCTCGCACGTGCCTAGCGCGAGCTACGTTCAGCTCGCACGTGCCCAGCGCGAGCTACGCTCAGCTCGCCTCGCAGCTCACGAGCTACGCTTCCCGAAGGAGAAGCGAGATATCCTGACCCTCGCCGCCCGCCTCGCCCCGCCGCAGCAGCCACAGTGATCTCAAAACGTATTGTTAGAATTGATGTCCAGTAAATAACATCGCACTTGTTAAGACAGCAAAAATGGGGAGCTGGACAGTTTAGAACGGATAGGAACGCCGCCACGCCGCTATATTGTTATTTAAGTATAGTATATGTAGTTTAAGTCAATCAAGTGTTTTATTTCTACCAATTTTCCCTGTACCTACTTTGTCCCTCAAAATCGCTGTGGATCTAGTGACAAAGGGTTTAACTCATTGGCCATTTTGGAAAACGGTATATATACCTATGCACTTGTATTAAACATATACTTACCCTTTAACACTAGTGCCACAGAACAGAAATGATAACTTAAATGTGAATGCCTAAGCGTCACTCGCGCCGATGTTTGCGGTGCGTGATAGACGAGTGTCTTTATTTATTTTTTCTTAACATACCTATGTTCAAATGTCACATTGCCCCGTGTATATCGTCGGCTGACAACCAAAACTCACTATAAAAATATCTGTCACTACTCTTAGCAACCTCTTATTATGTCAGTTTTGAATTAGAACTGCGATACGATCTCTATTTCAAGTAGGTATTTGTTACTTACCGACGATATGATACCTCAAAAACGGGGGCTTAGGGGATGATCCGCGCAGAGCTCGCACGTGCCTAGCGCGAGCTACGTTCAGCTCGCACGTGCCGAGCGCGAGCTACGCTCAGCTCGCCTCGCAGCCCGCGAGCTACGCTCAGCTCGCCTCGCAGCCCGCGAGCTACGCTTCCCGAAGGAGAAGCGAGATATTCTGACCCTCGCCGCCCGCCTCGCCCCGCCGCAGCAGCCACAGTGATCTCAAAACGTATTGTTAGAATTGATGTCCAGTAAATAACATCGCACTTGTTAAGACAGCAAAAATTGGGAAGCTGGACAGTTTAGAACGGATAGGAACGCCGCCACGCCGCTATATTGTTATTTAAGTATAGTATATGTAGTTTAAGTCTTTCAAGTGTTTTATTTCTACCACTTTCCCCGTACCTACAATATCCCTCCAAATCCCCTTGGATCTAGTTAGTTGCAGTTAGTACTTACATAATTAGGTACAGAGTGTTAACACCATCTAGGCTTTTATTGAAACTGAGGATTGAGATTCAGATTTTTAGCCAAACCGTGAGCATTGATTGATTAAAAATTTTAATATAAAAATAATTACTTTTCTAAGAAAAGTTTAGCGAGAAACAATGAACTCAAAGTGAATCTTTAATAAACGCTTGACAATGATATGCGGTACATTGACCGAAGGAAATAAAATTAATTGTTCAGTTAATTTAAATATTTTTCAACTCTTAGTAGGTACTTCAAAACGATTGCCAGTAATGCGTATTATTACCCATTTTAGTAAAAGCCTGGGTCATGGTAGCACACTGTATACCTATGCACTTGTTTATATCGAAAAAGGCTAAGTTTTTCACTAGTGCCACAGAACAGAACTGATAACCGATGTGAGCGCCGTAGGTAGGTGTCATTCGCGCTGATTTTGGTGGTGCATGATCGACGAGTGTCTGTATTCTACAGTGTGTAAATCTAATACGGGCGATCAATTACACCAGGCATGGGATTCCTTAGTTTAATCATGGATTACAAGGTTTTTTTAAAGTTACTCTTAATTATGACCCCACAGAATTGTTTTAAGATTATCGGAGCAGCAATTATCGCAGTACGAACATTTGGTATTGTTGATATGGCAGTTATGTCATCTGCTTTTGAAATTAGCTGTCAACGAGTGTTTAACTCGCTCTACATTGCGCGCCGAATTATTTTGTATGGAAAATTTTGTTGCTCTAATTTAAAGTATAAGTTATTTGAATGTACTTATTATGTCGTAAACTAACACGCGTTAAAAGCTTCGCCCGTATCAGACTTACACCCTGTATATTTTTTCTGAGTTCGTGGGTCATCCCGGTCGGATTCCCGGTTTGGGGTTTGGCAATTATTCTGAGTTGAAGGTTCTTGAGTGGCGGCCACGTACCGGAAGGCGTAGCGTGGGTAGGCCCCCCACAAGGTGGACCGATGACCTGGTGAAGGTCGCAGGAGTCCGCTGGATGCGGGTGGCGCAGGACCGGTCATTGTGGCAATCTTTGGGGGAGGCCTATGTTCAGCAGTGGATGTCTTTCGGCTGATATGATGATGATGATGATGAATTATTCTGAACCTGAACGCGGGGCTCAACCATGGATATCCACTATCAACTGACTAAAATTGGAATAATACAAGTGAAAGTCAGATCTATCGGAGCAGCTAGGATGTCATGATGTCATCTCATGGCGTTACATGGATTTTCAGATGTTTTCGAGCAAAGTGGTATTGTTCGGAAAATATTATTTGACCGACTGTTATCTTACTTACGACCTTTTGTTTTGCATTAACACTTAGTGGATAATCAGCAGTCTAGCACTTTTCTATTGTTAGTGATGCAAAACAAAAGGTCGTAAGTAAGATAAAAGTCGGTCAAAAAATATTTCGCGAACTAAGTATAAAGCAACTTTACTATGGAACCCACCCCTAAATCGCCAAAAATAACTCTCTCATACAAACTGTTATTGCCATCACCAGGGCTCGGATTTTTCAGCGCATGGTAAGACGTTAGAGTACCATGGAGCCGATATTAGCATTAAAACTTTAGTCATATTTTTTCTGTTACAAATTTTTACATCTAATACTGAAAAAAAAAATACTGTCCCTTACAAACTAACCAGAATACGAGCACGTTTCTTAATTTAACCTTTATATACCTAGCCGAAGTCTTTAAAAATATGTACGAGTTTTGACTATGATAAATTTAAAAAAAAGCCGCCCAAAAGGATTAATAATAGCAAATAATATAAAAGCCCACATTACACGGACGAGAATTAAGCACCTGTTCCAAAGTCAAATAAAAAGTACAATATGGGGTCCAGGCTCATGGCAGAGCGAGTAACTCTCGTATATTTGCGGCCAGATAAAGGAAAGTAAGTGACATTACGTGAGAATACAGGCCACAGATGTATTGGGAATAGAAATGTCTTAAATTTATACAAAACGTCGCGTGCCTGTTATACGGCCACATTTCAAAATTTATATATAGTTGCATTATGGTCACTTTTACCACACAATTATATTTTGAGATTTGGCCGTGTAGCAGGCACGACGATAACATTTCTAGGTACAAGTCCGTACCTAGATTAAGCTTTAAAGCTTATAATGAGTATATTGTACCTATATGTGAATATGTTTACCACTGTAACCACTACAAATGACGTAAATACCTGTATGGTAAATTTACCACGTAGGTATGCGTTGGGTTCCAATTCTTTCAATACTGGTCCGGTTATAAGAAACTTATGAGGTAAGAGCAATATAGTTGACTCACTTTAGCGCCTGCAACCAATTAAATGGGTGTTTTTAATTTTATGTTTACTGTACCTCTTATCTTTACACACAAATATATTGGGTAGGTAGCAAATTCACTGACATAATTATCTTGTAGTAAGTACTAATCAAGTCTTTAGTAAGCCACAGCCATATTGGTTAGTCGCGCTCATTTCAATTGAGTCTTTAATTTTCCCTATTCTTATAAGAAACTTATAAGTTAAGAGCTATCCGCTTACTCGCTCACTTGAGCTTCTATATCACTTCTGTAACCTAATCAATTAGATGTTTTATAAATTCGAACACATTCCAGTATGTAAAATCTCGGAAATGTTATAGATACATAATTTGGTTTGGGTTTTACAGATTTGAGGCAAAGACAGAGAATCATAGGTACTACCTCTTGCTTACACATATGCTATTAACTCAAAAAAATAAGCTAAAATGCATTAGTCTTTTGTTCTTATAGTTACTACTACTGTTGGCCTGCTATAGTTTAGTCTGTGCCTCATCTTGTAGTAACTAAGTCTAGGTGACCCGAAGCCATATCGGCCAGACGCGCCCGTGTCAATTCGAATGGACCCCATTCTTATAAGAAACTTATAAGCTAAGAGCTATCTGCTTACTAGCTCACTCGAGCTCCTATATAACTCCTGTAACTTAATCAATCAGGTGTTTTATATACTCAAACTCATTCTGATATGTAAAATCCTGGAAATGTTATATACCTATAGTTTGGCTAGGGTTTTACTGATTTGAAGCAAAAATCGACATTATTATACTGCCTCTTAATTGCACTTAAGTTACTAACTCAAAAAAAGAGCAAATAGTCTTTTGTTCCTATTGTTACTGCTAATGCTGGCTGGCCTTATTTATTTATTATACATAACAGAGCAAGGCACTGTGAAATTTAGACACAATTTCATTAATACAATATATAATACACACGGCAAAAAAGTAAGAGACTTATTCTTATTACATCACAGAAGAATGCCGTACATTCATCGTCTCACAGAACTTCAGGTATTCATCACATATGTATCGCCAACGCCATCCACTCGTAAATCACAGTGCGGTCCTGATTCAAGGAGTAAATTTATCAAATGAAGGGCTCGGATTAGTGGTGATTTTCGGCAAGACTATAGTTTAGTCTGTGCCACATCTTGTAGTAACTAAGTCTGGGTGACCCGAAGCCATATCGGCCAGCCACGCCCGTGTCAAGAGCGACTCTAATGGGCCCCATTCTTATAAGAAACTTATGATCTAAGAGCTATCCAGTTACTAGCTCACTTGAAAAACTACTTGGAGCTGTGAAGCTAAAATTTAAGGATGTTTTATGAGGAAAGTATAGTATGAGAAATATATTTTTTTTAACAAAAGGTCGTAAGTAAGATAACAGTCGGACAAATAATATTTCCCGAAATATACACACATATTTTATATTTGAAGTTGTTTTAACGGAGAATATATAACTTAGGCCATTTTAAGGTGATATCACCTTTTCATTGTAATAGTTATACCATGTTAGCATTTTTTTATTAAAAAGAGATGTTCTGAAAAATTCATCAGCAAAATGTGAGCTAATAAATATGCATTTGTTTTGTGACGGTCATATACCTGAATACTCATAAGATTAAAACTCAAACGTTTATCATTGATCATCAAATTTTATTTATTTTAATATGTATAAAAATAAATAAAATATGTCTACCTATAGGTACAAATCGATGAATTAGTTAAAATTAATAAGAATTGCAATACCGTGAAACTACCCAACTATAGTCTAAAAGCTCCCAACTACGGTGCAAAACTAAGTGAAATATCTTCGATTTAGTGTAATTATTATATTATTGACGCAGTTGTTACACAAAGTCTGATTAAAAACATTAGATAAAACTAAAATACAAGATTTTTATTGATGTTTAATTACGAGTTGAACTTGTGGCCCATAGTTGTACCTATGGTTTTACGGTACAAATGAACACTTGGGTTCAAATCCCACATCCAGCGTTGGTAAACTTCGGTATCTTTTCTTTGGTATAACATATGAAGTCTAATATTGTTTTCATATAAAATTCCCAGTAACGCGATTTCTAATAAAGAAATACCCACTTGGAAATGCTGGATGAATGTTCACAAATGTTGGGCCTTATGTATGATTTATTACTGTATTTGATATGCATGGGACAATGCAACACAGAAACCCATATCACAGAATGTATGATTTCATCTTTTGTTTAGAATTAGTAACAAGGAAAACCGTCTAGATGTGTCTTTTTTAAATTAAAATTACTGAAAAAATCGGCCAAGAGCATGTTGGACTATGCTCAGTTTAGGTTTTCATAGTTAAAAAACGGCTGGGCCGATTATTTTCGAAGTAGTTTTATTTTAAAGTTCTCTATACGAGTACGAGTAAAGCCTAATTACATTCGATTTTTTTTTTCAAATATTTCAGACCCTCGGATTATAATTTAGGATATCTCCGAAAACATTGTCTTTAAAATAGTACATTACGACACGAGTGCGAAAAACATGAAATTCGAATCGAGTGGCGATGTTTTAAAACACGATAGACAGGGAGTGTTTTAAATCGACACGAGTTACGAATTACGTTTTTGCACGTGTCTCGTACGACGTTTTTTAGTGCAGATGGCCCTCCGAAGTTTTGGACCTGACGTAAAATGACACACTTCTCGCACTAGAGCCTAAAAAAGGCACCATCTGTACTAAAAAGTTTCTGCTATGGCTCTTATTCTTTTTAAAGGACCTATTCAACGATACTCCACACTATAGGATTATAGTGAAAAAAAAATCACCCCCACTTTGTAGGGGTGTCTACCCAAACAACATTTTTTTTTCAATATTTATGTCGTCGCTTTGTCGGTGTGATTAATGTGTATACCTATACGAAATTGCAAATTTTTAGTACTTACTGCTTACTAACGGTCACTGGGCTAAGCTGCAGACAGACAGTCATACGCTCATATAGGATTCCTAGTTTACTTCGGAACCCTATAAAATAAAAGAATATAAGTAGTTATCGTTCATCACTTATTAATTATTATATTTTTGCTGTAACTAATGTTTCGGCATTTTTATTTCAAGTACCAATTAAATACACATCCTAAATAATCATTTCTATGAAAAAAAAAATGTTTAAAGAGCTTACCGTACATTTCATCAATACCGTAAAACTACCCAACTATAGTCCAAAAGCTCCCAACTATGGTCAAAAACTAAGTGAAATATCTTCGATTTCGTGTAATTATTATATTATTTACACAGTTGTTACACAAAGTCTCCTCATTAATGATTAAAAAACTTAGGTAAAACCAAAATAAAACATTTCCATTGATGCTTAATTACGAGTTGAACTTGTGGACCATAGTAAAGTTGTAGTAGTGGACTATAGTTGTATGGTTTTACGGTAAGCATTTTACAATCATTTTGACATTCACAATTCCACACACACACAGAGATACTCGTATTTTCAGTCACTTACCTACTCGATCCATTCGTGCCATCTCCTATGTACAGTCAAGTGCAAAAATAAGTATCGAAAGAATCCGTTCATAAATATGTTACGACGTTCTTATTACATAGAATTAGAGTGCACTGGGACATATTTTTGAACGTTTTTGTATACCCCTTATTTTGTGTTCGACTGTACTTACTACCTGCAATAAATACGATATTGCTTAGGAGGTTGAACCACTCCCTATATTACATCTAAAAGGTCAACGAGCACCGGCAATTTCTTAGAAAATGTGTGGCGCAGGAAATATAAAACGTAAAGCAGGATGCTTAGCCAAGTTGCCAATCGCTAGCGCTTAATCGTCAATCGCAGCTAACTGTCTTTTTCGCTCTAATAAGAAAGAGTGACAGAGAGGGAAAACTACGATACGCTACTAAGCGCTAGCGCTTGGCAACTTGGCTAAGCATACAGGTGCATATTGGAGACGGTAGCTAGAATGAACAGTCAATTTATTACTACAGTATGTTAACATTTTGAACTTATGTTTTTAATTGCCTCCTTAACTTTGATTGCGAAGCAGAAGGCCCCAGCTTCTGCTTCGCAAGCCGAGTGGAAGCCGTCATGACTCTTTTTTTTATGTTTTTAAGGACCTATCCTAATCTGTTTAACATGTTGCCACTTAGTACCAACCCACAACAAACAAATTAATTTAGCTTGAGGGACTCGATCTATTTTTTAGGTTGCCCACTCTAGAAGTATTTACAAAAATAAAGGGAAAAGCCTTATTTGTCAAAATACGTACAATGTGTACCAACCAATATAAATTGACTTATTCGAGTCAATTCAATCAACATGTGTTGTAATAATTATATAGACGTCTCAAATAATGAAATAAATACACAAAGATGCATATGTCGAATATTTTGTGCAAACAATTGATTACTGTATTATTTCGGTTAATTTTATTAAGTACTTACATGTCCTCTTATATCTTTGGTATTTGATTGATATTGATGTATATTTGTACCTATTTTATATTAATTTCGCACACACCTAGTCACACTGAGCAACTTTTAGTATGGAACCAATCCCGAAATCGCGAAAAAAAGAGTTTTTTATACTTAGTTAAGTGATGACGACATTTTTTACGGGAAAGTGATATAAGTATTTCATGATTTCGGTGTTAGTCCTATACCAAAAATTGTTCAAATTTATATGTACGGTGGGTGTAAGGGTATTAACTTATGAAACACTTTGTATAAATCAAAATACTGCCTGTTTTTCTTACACACAATGCCATGCAGTTGGTAATCAGTAACACGAGCCCTATGACTGAAACGCGCCTAAACGCTCCCGACTCCAGCGCCATACGCCGTTCCACTCCCGCGCAGGTTGTGTCAATATTTGGCGCGTGAGCACCTGATCACACACGTTACTGGAAAGCTATGAGGAATAAGGTTAAACGTGACTACGTCATCAAAGCTAGCGAAGTATTACAAGTGTTATTAGATTTAAAAAATCAGAAACGTTGGTGGTCTAGTCAGAAGTCTTTAAAACTGGGAATGCTCTCATGGAAAATTCTTGGCATTGTTTCACAATATGTGTCAAAGACGTCAAATGCTAACTTTCCATAGCATCAGCAAAGAATGGAAAGTTAGCCATATTTGCTTACTTTATAGGGTTCTGTAGTCAAAATGGCAAAAACAAAACCCTTATAGTATCGCCATATCCGTCTGTCCGTCCGTTCGCAGCATAGCTCAGTGGCCGATAATACTAGAAATCTGAAATTTGGTACAGGTTTATATATTAAAAAGTTGTCTGTTTTTAACGATCGCCATTCAATTGCTAGTTAGGAGTTAAAAAAATAAAACAGATCCCGTCTCCGAGGTCACCCTGTATAGTATAATTGAAGACCATCCCAAACTGGTCCAACCAAAAGCTTGATAAGCTTTTGAAAGAAAGCGCAGGGTAGTTGCAAAAACAGAGACGCTCCCACGATACAAGCCTTTATTCACCACGCACCCATTTTGCAAACCAGTATAACCTAACCTTTAAACACACTTACTTCATCCGCGATACTAGCTCAACTTATATAAGGGACGAGTATGATATAGCCTTTGTAGAGGTCGTTGAACTGCATCGATAATTTGACGGGCTTGATGCCAACGGTAGCCGATTTTGGTTTAAAAACATGTTCTTAATATATTCCTTTGCATCTCTGACACGTATTGCAAAAAATGCTTAATGTGACGCAGTTTGAGTTGGTTTTCGATGGATTGTGCTAAAGTAAGCAGAATTATGCACTTTTTTTCGCTTCGTTCTTCCCGGTAGTTACTAGGTAGGTACTTCATAAAATGTAAGTTTTATTTTACGGATGTACTTTATAAAGATGTCGCCCTTATATTTTAAATACATAAATAAATATCTTGGGACATCTTACACAAATCGACCTAGTCCCACGGTAAGCTCAATTAAGGCTTGTGATGTGGATACCAGGCGACGGTAGGCATATACAGGCTGTTTGGGATAACACCCATGGTGATTTTGGGATAACATCATGGGATTTTTTAAATAATTTCTCTAGTTCATCATTACTGATTTCTCTCAACAGTAAATTAAACTTTATCGGCCTGTGAAAAAAAAGTCGTCGGGAGATGAGTCTTCCTATTCGTGTAAAAACATGCTTGATTTTCTAGATTTTGATTACAAAAAAAGTACAATAAAATAGCAATTAGTTTAAAAGTTATCGTCGATCAAATTGTTGAACACCGTCACCAAACAAAATAACTTTCTTGTAGTTAGTAGGCAAGTGTGAGTTCAATTTTTTTTTATTAAAAAAAAAACTGTCACATATTGGACTAAGGTAAATGGGGTTCAAACTCTTCCAATTAGTCTCCTTTACCACCTCCAGAAATTCCTACATCGTTACCCCAAACACCCTGTATAATAGATATATACATTTGTGATAAATAAATACACAAAGAATGCCCTTGCCGGGATTCGAACCCGGAACCTCCAGCTTCGTAGGCAGGGTCACTACCATCTAGGCTACGGAGGCTGACAAAAACAAAACAAATCATGAGATGATGATGATTTTAAATACAGATCATGAGACAGGATTTAAGTGACTAGGTATGGTTCGGGAAATATTAGTTATCTCGCTTAGTTATGACCTTGCGTTTTGTGTCATTAATAAAAGTGCTCGACTACTGATTGTCTAGTAAGTGTTTACGCAAAACAAAAGGTCCTAAGTAAGATAACACACGGCCACATAATATTTCTCGAACTATAATATCCAAACATACATTTTAATTTCTTACTTGATGCAGCGCCGAAAGAAAAACTCTTTTATAATAGGGTTGATGCAATGTGTTAACAGAATACCCTGTATCACTAGCAAATGGCAGAAAATAGGATTACAGTTATTAACAAACATTAACGTTAATATTAAGGGGCATTCAGACCAAACGAGCATTCGCTATTCTATCCCCCACTCTACGAAATCAACGAAACACGTTTCGTTATTGAGTAGGTATGTTTCTGTCACTCTAACGGCCCGGCCACGACATTGGTCTAAAGTCTAAAGGTGCGTTTAAACCAAAAGAGCATTCGCTGTTCTAGCGCCCGTTCTAAGAAATCAACCAATCACGTTTTGTGTACCTACCGATCGAATTTCGTAGAGTGGGAGGTTAGAACAGCGAATGCTCTTTTAGTTTAACCCCACCTTTAGGCGACCAGCGGCGAGCGAATCCATGAGTTGGAGCGGGATGCCGATATGGGTACGAGAGGGAGCACCATACGTTTTCCGCTAAGCCGGTCGCCTTTATTAGACCGATGTCGTGGACGCGGCGTAATGACATCTTCGTAGGAGTGACAAAAACAAATGTCCGAAATTTACGAATTTAGGTGTTCGCGATAGTAGTACCCAGCGGCCCTACCGCGAAAAACGAAATTCGTAAATTTCGAGGATTTGTCTCTCTCACTCTAATGATGCCTTCGTTTGAGTGACAGAAAAATCCTCGAAATTTACGAATTTCGTTTTTCGCGATAGTATTAGGACTGGCCTGGCTGAGTAGCCAAGACGGCATTCGCTAACGCTCAATCGTCAATCGTGGATGAAAGGAAACTAAGTTTCTTTTCAGTACAGATGTTGCTTTTTTGACGCACTAGTGAGATAACTGGTTAATTTTTTGGCAGGTCGATACTTCGGAGGGCCATCTATACTGAAAAATGTCGTATGGTAGGTACACGTGTGAAAAGGAAATTCGTAATTTGTGCCGATTTAAACCACTCTCTTCGGTCGTGTTTTGATTTATCGCCACTCGTTTCGCACTTTGTTTTTTTTCCACTTGCATCTTAATGTACTATTTGTTCAAAGTAATATAAAAGATTGACAGAGAGAGCAAACTACGATACGCTTCTGAGCGCTAGCGATTGACATGTCGGCTATGTGCTCAGATTCCCATCTCTTATCATCTCTTAAAGTACATGCAGACCAAAAGAGCATTCGCTGTTCTATCCCCCATTCTACGAAATCAACGAATCATGTTTCGTGTAACGATCGAATTTCGTAGAGTAGGGGCATAGAACAGCGAATTCTCTTTTGGTCTGCATGCACCTTTAAATATTATTCGTGATTTAAATCCCAAAGGGCGTTACATTATGTACTTTCCTCAAACATGCAATGAAATGTTGTTATTACGTGCCTAAATAGGCTCGGAAGTATCCCATTTAGGGCTTGTCAAATAGAAGACTATTGTAATGGAACTTCATACAAACATTACAGGCCTGTAAAATATGTCTGTAAAGTAATCGCTTTGTTGTGATTGGTTCAATTGGGTCCCCGCCATCGTGTCTTTCGGTCATATTTTTTTCAATAGCCGAGACTCGGATCATTAAGTTGTTTTGTTTATTAAATAAAGTAACGGATTATATTTATATGTATTATATGTTTGAGAAGCACTATATACAAGCTTCGGCGTGAATAAGAGCTTACAGGCCTCATATTTCTTCGTTCGCTCTGCCGTATATATCTATTCGGCCTTCAAGATCTATTTAATATGTATGTAATCACTAGGCTTGGGACTTTTGGATGCTCGCTATGGTTCTGGCATCCGTGGAGTCACCATTATGTTAAAATACATTTTCGAAGTCAAAGTCAAAGCCTGGAAATAAAACATATTAGATGTCATGATCTATACGTATTAATACCTATAACAATACATATGCGATTAATTTTAATCACAAATCTATCACACACACGTGTCAAAGTTGACGCGATATGCATAATATACATATACAATAAACGTACCTACGATTTACTTTACTATGCATCCACTTTGATAATTGTGTTTTGTTTGACAGATTTAAACTACTGACATCTATTTCAAATAAAAATAAACATTTGAGTAATAAGTTGCCAGTTCAGATGAAAGATCGTTTCACACACATCACATCATCAGCCTATCTCAGTCCACTGCTGGACGTAGGCCTCTCCTATCAACTATGCGTATAGACGCATTAGGAGGTAAATGCCCATAACGTAATCACCACGCTGGGCAAGCGGATTGGCGATCGCAGTAATGTGTCCACTATGATGACGCTGCTGCCCATCATCAATAAAATCAAAGAATGGTCAGTGACACTTCAATCCCTTAGTCGACTCTTACGACTCCCGCGGGAAGAGTTGGGGTGGTGACAAATGTTTTCTTACTGCCGTCACCACACGGCAAATACCCATTCTGCTTGAAAGATCGTTTAAGCAATTTATAATAAAAATTTTAAATGGATAATTTTACGACTTGCGGAATTAAATCCTGGTTAGAGCCGTACCAGGAATTAAAATATGACCAAGAAAAGTTTTGTATTTTTATTATGTGACGTTCATTTCAAAGTCAGTGTGAGTGAAAAAGTGTTTATTGTTAATCATGTTAAAAGTGTATCCCATCAAAATAACTGTGGTGAATATAGCTTGTTGTTAGAATGGATAGCCTTACAGGAGCATTCCATGAAAACATCTACTTTTTGTCGCTTACGACTCGCTATAGCTACCCTAATAAAATATGCTAGCTGCTAGGAAACACTGTCAATCTTAAAGCCTTAATATGTTATTATTATGCCGTAACTCAGCTTGCTAATTTAATTTCTCAAAAGTATTGAAAAGACAGTGTCGCTTACGACATGTTTTCATGGAATGCTCCTACAATGAACTAGCACTAAGTGAAGACAAAATACAACTTCTACATAAGTGGATGAAGAGAGGTCTTTTTCAACTCACAAAAGCGTTTTTGATAAGTCCAGAATCCGTTAAACACCAAAAAATAAAAATAAAATCATTTCTTTTATTAAACCTCATCGGCAATTTTTAAGTATCAACTAATATTAGATTGAAGAGACATTTTTGTAATTGTTATTTAAAGGTTTTTTTTTTCTTTATTTTGTTTATTAG
Source organism: Thaumatotibia leucotreta (assembly GCA_025490895.1). Classification (NCBI taxonomy): domain Eukaryota; kingdom Metazoa; phylum Arthropoda; class Insecta; order Lepidoptera; family Tortricidae; genus Thaumatotibia; species Thaumatotibia leucotreta. The sequence continues at coordinate 52,986 of JALPQI010004448.1, forward strand.
CCGTAGAATGTTTTATTATAATTATATACCTACATACAGATTATTGTGTACTTTGACTTTGACTTCGAAAAAAATGTTAACATAATGGCGACTCCATGGATGCCAGAACCATAGCGAGCATCCAAAAGTCCCAAGCCTAGTAATCACAGATGTCATATATACCATAGATCAAGCAAACGTATCTACTTAGCGTGTCAATTGAACTCAGGTCCGTCTTGCAGCTTTCGGGCCTCAAATGTTGTAAGTTGAAGTGAACAATAACATTAATAATGCCTTCTTGAGTAATATTAATTGCAATAACGCAAAAAAATATGAATACTCAAGGGCCTGAGACATATTTAAAATCATAGGCAAGTAACAACTTCAGTACAGAAAGAATGAACTTGTTTCTTCTATCCAAATCTAATTCTGTGTATGTAATGTACTATTTTATCATGTACGAAAACCATCTCTTTAATGTGAGAATCGTTTACGAGAACACAGGCATCGCCTTAAACGTTTATTCTTATTACGCACTTGCACATATTATTATCAATTAATCCTGTTTAATAGATTATTTAATGATCAATATACACGAAGTGCTTGACCTTAAAAGTCTAGTATTAAATTTTATTTAGCTAGTACATTTACTTTAAATGTTAGTTAAAATTTGAATTATAGTGGGTAATTTAATGTAACGATATTGTCCAGTGTAGTCTGGCAAACCAAATTTGGCAGTAACAGTAGGAACATAAACTATTCGGTTATTTTCAAAAATATTCACTGATTGATTTCAAAAATACGACTAATACGAGGGGTGATCCAAAAGTAATGAAATGATAATGGACATGTCAGAATAACAGAATAATATTTTTTGAACTATGGTAATTCAATACCTATCACTCTTTATAATTAAAATTAATAAATTCAATTTTAACAACATTCATTTGTTTTCATTTTATACTTAATAATAAACAAAAACAACAGTGTCCAGTACTTAACAACATCGGTAAATAAAACTATGGAAAATGGATAAATTCGCGTTGGTATATAATTGAATTTAACATCATCCCGACGTTTCGAACACTTTACAGGGTTCGTGCTCTGCGGGTGACTGACAATGGAGGAAATTTTATCCTCTCAGCTGTGGGAGACCCAGCAATGGCTTCGCTTTTTCTATGCCGCGTCTGTGGCAAGCCCAAGATTGGCTTCATAAACTGTACCTATACAGGGTGTTCGTTTCGATATGCTATAAATAAGACAGGTTACTTGGGACATTAATAGAAGTTGTCTGGTATACAGGCTTTTGGAAAATTCGATAAAAAAGATTTTTTTTTGTTTTCATACATAATAAATGAAATGGTAAGTGTGAGAGAACCTTAAGAATAAAATAAAAGTTAATCTCAGGTAACTGAAGGCACATGTCAAAATAAGTAACATTAAGCTCTGAAATGGAATTCGAGATCAAAAATGTAAACAATCTATGATAATGACATGACATTATAAAGTCAGTGTTAAAGTGACATTCTAGGGGTATAAAACTTTTTATTTTTTTACACCTTTATAAATTAACGTCGCATTTTGAGATGAGTTATTTATTTTATTTTATTTATTTGCAAACTTCCAAACTATCCCTACAGGTGCTAAACCTAAGACAATGCTTGATGTTTAGGTGTAGATACACAAAAGTCAAAGTATGTTCGATACACAAGTATCACAATCATTGACATATTTTTGGACATGACTATAAAAAAAATACGGCTGAGTGTCCACGGTTCCTGATTACAAAAATAATACCTAATAATCAACATAATCAATGTTTGAAAACCAATGTCGTGTTACTTTAATCTTTAGGATAGTCAGGGAACGAATTCCAGTCTTCATCTATAGTTACAATCGAATCCATTTCTATTAAAAAATAAAATGATTGATTTGTAGGTAAAAATACTAAAATCTGTATTAATGTACTTTGTAATGCTAAATTTTAGGAGTTTTTATGAATTCATAAAAGAGTCATTTGGAGCACCATCTTGTTTTGATTTTTTTTCAGTACATTGTTATAACTGCGAACCAAATGTTTATAACTTCTTATCATTGCCGGTAGTATAAATTAAATACCCTACATTTTATTAAAACTAGAGAAATAAATCATTAAAAAAATAATGTATGATATTAAAAATTAGTAAAATATTAAAAAAACTATACATACCGTCAGTGACTGTAAATGCGCATTTTTTTAAAGTATTTCAATGATTTTAGATTACCCACCTCTCACGATTATTTTTTTGTGGTGGTATCCCATTTGTTTACATTTTTGATCTCCAATTCGATTTCAGATCTTAGAATGTAATAAAGGTTGCAATACACATGTTCAGAGATTAAACTTATTTTTTTAATAACTCAATAACAGTAAGAGTTAAAACACTAGTTTCTTAGAGAAATTAGTTATATTTGACCTAAATAAGCTTCCGTTAAAGTTAGGTATAGCATATGAAGAAAAACACGCTGTATATACCACGAATATACAGCGAAACAAGTATTTGTCTCGCTTTAACCTATTGAAACGTAAAGCAAATGAAGCAAGACAAGCGGGAATTTGAACATAGGCCGTTGAGAAAATGGCGGGTTGTTGTTAGTCGAAAACCTTTCGAGTGTTAACACCATTTTGGTAGATTAGATAAAGTAGTTTATTTTGAAATATTTACCTACTCATGACACCCCGTATTATGATTTTTTATTATCTATGTTACAGAAATCTTGGAAATAAACATATAAAACACGGTAGGAAACAGATTTAACTAATTCAAAAATCCTTAAAAATGGTCAGATACCTTCACCTTAGTAATGATACCAGACATACAGCCATAACAACAGTTTTTTGAAATGATGACGCATTATATATGTTAGATAATTTAATAAACAATATTTTTACCCAAAATCCTGGCTTTAATTCCGTAAACAACCGAAGAAAACAATATTTTAGGAAACTACTCGGACTAGAATGCTTGTTTGTGGAGAGACCAAAATTAGGTTCCACAGATGTGCGTAGGTATACACTTATACACTATATTTATTATCCACAGATGAGGGGCTAAAGATCGACCTCCATCAAAATAAGAAAGATAAGTACAAAACTACCCACAAAGAAAATATATACTAAACCACAGAGTTATTCATTACAAGTATTTTCAGAATGAAGACAAGAAACAAATTAAATAGTCTACGTCGGTTCTATCCCTACACCTCTGTTCTGAGAAGAAATCCCTTCCTTTGTACGATTGTATTGTTAGGAAGGTATCCCAATTTGAAGCCGGCAAGAAACTGAGCGGGACGATTCTTTAGCAAAAAACCTTTGTAAGTTAGTACATTTTAAGATCAACATGCATTAAACCGAAATATACAATTTTGATTCATATGAAGGGTCCACGGAAAAAACATGTGTAGTCAATTCAAACTTCAGAAGAAAAAACAACTTAAATTTTAAAGGAACAAAGTACAAACTTGTCCTGATTTTCATAAGATCTAAACGTGTTTTTTTCCGTGGACCCTTCACATGGAAGTTTAAAATAATTTTGAAAAAAATGCTAGTACTAAATTTCCAATTGCTAAGTATTGTTTCTCCGTTTCGGCCTTACGAATATGTGTATGAGAGCGAAAGGGACAAACAATACTTAGCGGCTTATGAATAACGAGACGTTTATGAATAAGGCTGCGTTTCCACCAGAGATGTGCGAGGATGTGTTTCCATACAAATGACACCTATTAATGACTCGAGCGAGGTGTGATTTGTATGGACATCTCTGTTGGAAACGCAGCCTAAGGGAGAAATTTTCTGCTTATTACAAAATTCATAAAAAGAACACGGCACATTTACACGCAATTGTTCTTTAATCATATTTAAAAATGAATATGAAACAACATGCAAAATTAATCACATCGACCTTTCAGTGCCTGAAAGTTGTGAGCGAGGGTAGTTTTAATTAATCCAGTTTCGGTCAGTTCACGTTTCTGCTGAAACTGAAAATGAAATTTTAAAGTTACGGTATACTTTGAATGCTCAAAGCCTAATTTCGTAAATAAATAAATTTCATGGGACATTCTTACCCATATCGATGTAGTCTCAGCCTTTGGTTTCAACGCACCTTCAAGGTGCGTTCGCTTAATAGGAGAACACTACGCCCAGCAGTGGACAGATATAGGCTGATGGTAATGATATTTAAGAATACCTAAGGGTATAGATGTGGTCGCAAGGCACTTTGTCCAGCAAATAGCTTGCCCCGCCGTAGCTGTTTGTCCTGTATGCAGCCCATTAAGGAGATATATCAGCCAGCGATCAACTATAACTTTACTCTCGGACTTTTACTGATACAGTATATATCCTTTGCAAGGAGAGGCTTACGTCCAGCACTGGAGATAGACTGATGATGATGATATTTACGAATATGTGGTCGCAAGTGTATGGCACTTTGTCCAGCAAGTAGCTGGCCCCGCCGTAGTTGTTTGTCCTGTATGCAGCCCAATTAAGGCGACATATCAGGAGAGAGCCAGTTTCCTTCTCCGGGTCAAAGATTGTACTCTAGAGACTGTAACTTTGGGATAAAACGCAGTCCATCTGATGCAGGTACAGTTGTTTGAATATCATGGGCTGAGCCGGATTAAACAGGCGCAGGTCCCATAGAAAAATTTATAGGGGGCCCCTGGTTTCTTAATTACAGGGTGCTTAGACAAGTTGCCAATCGCTAACGCTTAATCGTCAATCGTAAACGAAAGGCAGCTAACTGACTGTCGCACTAATATGAAAGAGTGAGAGAGGGGAAACTACAATACGCTACATTAGCAATTGGCAACTTGGCTAAGCATCCAGGTAGCGAGCAGCACGCCCGTCACGGAGCGAGACACAATATCCACTTCCTACACAAGTGTTTTTGATAGAGATAGTTACCAACTCGAAATTTTACTTAACCTTAAAGAGCATGCTAAAACCCCACAAAACTAAGATATTTTTATAAAAATTACAACTCTTTAACCCTTCGTCTGTGTTTGATAAAGATCCGTACAATAGATATTAAACTCTAATCAATTCATAATTTGAATTAAAAATCCATTGTAATGATCCTTAGAAATCACAGACGAAGGGTTAAAGCTCAAGGTTTTAAGAGCCCACCGCGAACTTCGAAAATCGTATAATACATTTGTCTCTGTCACTGCATCATTCCAAAGAAGGTGTAACTTTGCTCCGGTAACAAATTTTTTCGATAACATTTTTCCATAGACAGAAAGAACAGACATGGTAATGGAAAAACCGCTAACACCATTAACATTTTAAGCGTTTGCGAAAATGGGCGTCTTACTTGTGGAAATTGCGAAAGTTAACGGTTCTGGGATATACTAAATGGGTTTTGACCACATAATTCTTAAGAACCAGAAGCCACATATCTGCTTCTTTTCGTCCAACAAGGAAATTAGGGTTCTACGTATAGCCCTTAACTTTCATATGAAAGTTGGACAGTTGGAAAGTTGGACATATGTCCACAGGAAAGATTTGTAACCTTTCGGTGTTCGGGGTCCCAAATGTCGCGTCTGCGCGTACCTCCTCTCTCGCGTCGGCGATGTTCAAATAAAGGGCCAGCAAAAAGCCGGGCCGAGAAAAATGCGCCCGCTCCCGAATTGTACTTCTTGCTGATGTTGTTGCCAGTGTTGCCACACGTTGCCGACGAAGGGTAAGCCATCTTTTAGTACTACACGAGGGGCCGCACATAGTGTGCCACTAAGAGGGATAGACATAGTCACAGACTACTAAGAAGATACTACGTATAGTGACGTATTCAACGCATTTGTCTGGCACGTAGATTTAGCATCTAAGTGCCACACACACAAAAAATAGTGGCACAGTGATAAGGACGGACGATTATCGTTCCTTTTCACTTCCACTAGTAAAAAGTTTCATAAGACCATCCCTTTCGTTCTTGCTATTATTATTACGTTGTCAAATCCATATCCATATTCTATATCCATGGTACTACATTAGTATCTATATGTATATCTATAATATAGATCGTCGCCTGGTACGCACATCACAAGACTTCATTGAGCTTACTGTGGGACTAGGTCGATTTGTGTAAGATGTCCCAAGATATTTATTTATTTTATTATTATTTATTAGGAATGTACCAAAAAGTTTCATAAGTTGCGAAATTTCTATAAGTGTTCTCGGAAATTCAAATTTTACTAGCAATCTCATCATGCTAAAACCGTTGCATATGTATACATGCCTTTTCACGTATATTTTTACAATGTTGGTAAGAAGTCGTTACCCTGCCGCTAAATAGCGGTGTTTGCACTGCTGTGTTTTGGTTTCGGGGTAGATAGCAATTTGCCTAATATTTCTGGATTTTCATGAGAAAATTCTCATGCAGATTGCTATTGACAACATTCTATTTCAGGATTAGTATTATTACGCTGTGCTCCCAAAAATAATATATGAGCAAAAGAAATATTTATGAATAAAAATTTTCGTTACAAGTTACAGGGCCAGTGCTGACCACGCGAACTTTAGCTTCAGAGCAATTCTCAAAAAGTTTATACATTTGGATCACGTCTTAGATAATCATAAAAATTTGTAGACTAGTAGATAGAGCCAATGATCCACCACATTTCCCAAAATGTCCCAGAAAGTTTGTATGGAAGTTTCCCTTTTTCCTACCAGATTTCTATACATTTTTGGTAACAAAAGAGGAATATTTCATACAAACATTTTGGGAAATGTGATGGATCTTACTCCGTATCTTGACTCTACCAGCTTACTTATTTTTATCAACATGCAAGACGCGATCCAAATGTAGAAACTTTTTGAGAAATCCTCTTCAATGAAAGTTTTTAATATGATGCGATTATTATATTACTGCGTGAAATCGTTCCACTTTCGCCCAATACGTTTTAAACGGTATTCGATGAATGTACACGCAAGCAATGGGACATAAATATGTTTAACAGAAAAATACAAAAAAATCACTTCGTCTAAGTAGGTAAAGTCCATTTCAAATACGAAGGCCCGATTCCACTTGACAAAAGTCGTTATGCGTCAACAATAGGACCAGTAATAACAAAAGTTACCTGGCCAGACCCTTTGTGGCGTGATATTGTTCGCATACAACGGATTATGCTGCGACCATATATAACATGGACATGTCTAATGCCAGATCAAAAATGCCCCCAAAAGCAATTGTTCAATTGTGCCAAGATGGGCAGGACATAGCGCTTTTCTTAACACCGCGCATATTTTGACGCAACATCTTTGACAAATGTTTAAAGGATATAGCCAATCAAAACTTTGATGAACCAATCACAACTATTTTTAAATGGCGGTTTAAGTTTTTATAGGTTGATATTGACATTCATTAACGTGATGCATTGAAGAGGGAGTGACAGTTGTCAAATAAAATTCAGGTCCGTTTTTGAAAGGCAATTTAATATGGCGTGCGGCTTCCATGTTTTATTTGTTCGTAGCGTGTATGACACGTGCCAATTTGTTGTGGACCAGTTTCGAGTGGCATCGGGCCTTCGTATTTGAAATGGACTATACCTGCGCATATGCCGCAGATTTCTGCGATCGACAATTTGACGGTAGGTACCAGCGGATCCAGGATTTCGTTCAGGAGTGTTTTCACAAGGTTTCAATTAAGATATACCGATTTATCGGAGTTTATTTATTCAATTGTTAAAAAACAACACATTGCAACACATTACCTACAATACTTAGTCTAAGACCTGAGTTAGGGTAACCAACATTTTTTTTGAGACTTACGGCCTGTTTCACAATCTCCAGTTAAAGCTATCTGTCAGATAAAAAATAACACGTTACTATCTCTTTCTTTCACCTGGAAGAATAAAGAGAGCGTGTTATTTTTATCTGACAGATAGCTTTAACTGGAGATTGTGAAACAGGCCCTTATAGTATTTTCCAAAAAATATGAGTAAAAATATACTACCTACGAGTACGGTAAAAAAAATTGTACTTTTTGATAAGTCTTTCTCTTGCCATTCCTATGTTTGATGACTGGGAACGTAATACCCGTAATTTTGTATTTTGTAAGAGCCCCAAAGATATAGTATTTTTGCGTACTATATGTTTCTTCAACAGTATATACCTACTACAGAGAGATGAAACATAGTACCTACAATACTATACACCGTGTTTTTTTTTATTCCATTATATTTAACAGGCTGCTTGGTACGTTGATTGGAGCTACCTGATATATAGCTTTTAGTCGTTTAAACATTTTTTTTCTTTTTCATACATAATAAATTAAATGGTAAGTGTGAGAGAACCTTGAGAATAACACAAAAGTTAATTTCAGGTGACTGACGGCACATGTCAAAATAAGTAGCATTAGGATGTAATAAAGGTTGCAATACACTTGTTCAGCTGATTAAACTTATTTTTTTTAATAAATTAATAACAGTAAGAGTTAAGACCAAACCCCGGATGACAGGAGCAAAAATGCGTTTGTCACTAGTGCTTAGTTAAATATCGACTATTCTATCGACATCCATACCAACATTTAATGAAATAATGAATTAGAAATGTATTGATCAACAGTAATTTATGCAACCGTACGTAATCAGAGGCATTGTTATCTAAAATTGATAAACAATAATATGTCAATAATACCTAGTACCATAGGACAGTTACAAAACCGAAATTAAAGCCTAAAAAGCAGCTTGAATGTCGTTCAGTATTTCAAAGTGCACTAGTTAAGATTACTTTTACATCCTCAAGGCGAAATTATTCACAAAAAATATCAGAATGTGTTGGCTAAAAAAATTGATGAATTCATATTAAAAATCTTATATATTTTTTGATATCTGGAAAAGAAGTGGAACTACTAGGGAAACATAATTAGCATAATCTATACATTTCAAATAAAAAAATCGTTCATATGAATGTCGATAGAATAGTCGATATTTCATTAAGCACTAAAGTTCATTTTTGCTCCCGTCGTCCGGGCTTTGGTTAAGACACTAGTTTCTTAGAGAAATTGATTATTTTTGACCTAAATATGCTTCCCTTTAATTTAACGGAAATCAATAAAAACACGGTGTGTAATATAACATGCCCATTTTATCACGGAATTACCGACAAACGGAGGGCTTGACAAAATTACAAATATTTCTATAAATTAAAAACTACGATATAAAAAACTGACCCTCATCAATCTTATTTAACACGTCTCCAAAACAAAATAGTTTTTACGTCTAGTCTAGAACATTCCTAGTTTTAAATAAAATCGCAGTCAAAATTGAAAACGCCTTAATGCACCGCAATATGGTTGATTTAGTTACCTTACCGACTAAATTGCAACGATATCGTACATTAAATTATATTTTTTACTGTCGTAAAAAATATTGTAAATTTATTTCTTTGGATCCTGTTTTTAATTATATGTGCATTAAAGAAGACATCAACTAGTCTTGAGTAATTAAATATTTTTTTGTGATCATTAATTTTATGTTACTTGGAATGGACATAAAATATCAATAAAAAGCTTAAAACAAGATAATAATCTGAAGACGATGGATGCAGATAAAGCAATGTATAATTTAATTAACGATTCCCTCTAAGGTTAGCGCGTATTACAAGTGTACCGCGGTGCTCAAAAATATCTGAACATGCACTTTAACGCCGTGATACTATATATTTACTTACCTTATAATCTATGCTCTCCACCCTACATATATATTTATATAACAATTCTATTTAACTACATAATTTATTTATTCTCTTAATAACGCTCGCTTGTTGTTGTTCATTTCTATCTTCCAATGGGTTCCACGGTATCTGTATTTTGTCTCTGTAGATGTAAGAATGTATCTTATTGTTCTGTGTGTAATTGTAGTTGCGCAATAAATGTTTTTTCTTTCTTTCCATAGGCCTAGCCAAGGTGCCATTTTGCAATCGTATACAATAAGCGATATTTCATAGCGAAAATCTAACTTTCAGAGGGAATGACCAAACTATTTTATCGACTTATCAATGTTAAGAAATAATACTACCAACTAAAAGATTTTCTGTAACATTTGACCTTTTAGATAAGTAACTTGAATTTCGATATTAAAATAAATCATGATATTATGCTATTTATGTCAACTAAGTTTTCATAAGTGATAAAGTTTGTGAGTAGGTACATGCGATATCAATATAAAAGTGTTGACACCTGATATGATTTATTTCAATATCGAAATGTAAGAGGTCAAATCTGTAGAATAATCTTTTAAGTTAGTAATGGGTTTCCTTAACATCGATAAGACAATAAAATATTTTAGTCAGTCCTTTTGCAAGTTAGATTTTCCCTATGAAAATTCCGCTCTTTGGCGATAATTAATAAATTAATGAGAATGACAGATGCGAACGAAAAGTCACGGGACCATTTACATACATTATTATGGTCACGTGACTTGTCGCTTATCGTATACGATTGAAGAATGGCATTTTTTCTAGAATGTCTAGGCCTGCTGCATACCTAGCCATTAGCCAAGATTCCATTCTGAAATGTATGAGAATGATAGATTCGAACGAAAAATCACATGACCATGATGTATTCTATGGAAATGGTCACGTGACTTTTCGTTCGAATCTGTCATTCTCATACATTTCTAAAGTTTCGCTTATCGTATACGATTGCAGAATGGCAGTAGGTATTTTAAAAACGACTATTTAAAATCACAAATCGCGAAAGTCAATCGCTTTCAATTAGTCATAGCGTTTCATATAAATTGCACTACGGATTTCACACTAACGGACACAATAATTAGCTTAACAAAATTCAAATTTTTAGAACCACTGTGGATAAAATGTGAACTAAATATTTTGCATACTGTTTTCAACATAATGATAGAATGGTAGCGCCATTAATGAAAGTCGGGATAAGTTTGTAGTGCATGTGGTATTCTCACTTCTCACGGCATTTTTTTTTAAGTCTAGTTTTTTAGCTTAGACGATATAATATCTAGATTATACATAAAGGTATACTATACAACTATACTATACAAATTTAAATAATTGCTGTTTCAAAGGCACTGACTATTTTCATATTATGAGATACTTCATGTTTCTCTTGTAATTTAATTTTAGTTAATTAAACTAAACTATTTATGTTTCTACGTAGGTACTAAAAATACCGAGCATTCGTTGATATATAATTTCAATTTGTTTGACTAAAGGTAGGACCATGTGCCTTTATTTTATAACAGGTTATTTTCTTTACTTTATCATTATTCTCATGTTTTGTAACGACTTTTTCAACGAATTCAGCATCTGTGCAAGATATTTGCTCCAAAACAAATGCATGAAGTGAAAGTTTTAAAAACTAACAGAAAAGTTTTAAATTATTTGAAAGGGAAGTTTTCTAAATGTAAACTGCACCTTGCCTCAAGTTGCAAGTTTGTAAAAGTTTTCACATCATTCTAAACTTTTCGAGCTTGTTTTTTGAATTCTAAATACTACGATGAAGTACCTACTGGGTTCTTGCGTATCTTAGTCGGGCAAAGCTGGAAGTCCCGGGTTCTAATACCGGTGCAGGTGAGGGCATATTTCTTATGTAGGTACCTAAAACACAAAACTGTTTTTTTTCCTTAGACATAGTTTACATCTACTAAATAATACAGCCGTAGTCTGGCCGTGTTGTGACGGCCGTAAGAATACATTTGCCACCTCACCACCCCAACTCCTCCTGCGGGTGTCGTAAGAGTCGACTAAGGGATTTAAGTGTCACTGACCATTATTTGATAAAAGATTGATCATGGGCAGCAGCGTCATCGTAGTGACATATTACTACGATCGCCAATCCGCTTGCCCACCGTGGCGATTATGGGCATTTACCTCCTAACACGTCTATACGCATAGTTAATAGGAGAGGCCTACGTCCAGCAGTGGACTATCATAGGCTGATGATGTATGTATGTATGTATGTATGTAAATAATACAGAGCTTAACATAAGTGAATAGCCTTCCCAATGTTTGCTTTATTTTTAGTCTCTAGTTTGTTTAATGTAACACTTCTTCATTGCCCCCATGGGTGGCTCGCACAGGCTGTGTCGAATCGACGCAGCTGCTTACATAATGACAACTAGAGGTCTGTAAACCAAAAGACTGTCTATTTTTTGGGTTCCGTTGTCAACTATACTCTGTTCAGTCATATTAAATACCTAAACCCCTCACCAAAGTAAATGGAAAAAAGAATTTTCATCCCACTTGCTGTCTAAGCGCGCCATTGCTTGTATGCGTAGCGGAAGTAATAGAAAAGTGAAATTCTCTAGGGAGTAATAGAAATGGCAGTACGTCATATAATAATATTTAGTCTTAAAACTTATTTTTTTGTCGGCAAGTGTGATGAACAACATTGTATGCATTACGGTCGGTAAGCGGAATACTACACTGAGAGAAAAATGCCATGTGAATTTAACAAAGTCGACTTGTTGCGTGGTTATCCGTTTGAAACAAAATTATTTTAGTAAACGGAATCAATCACAATATTGATGACACAAGTCGAATTTGTACGAACAACAAGGTGAAACTTGTTGAAAGATATTTGATTGAATCAACCAAACATATGTTCAAAACAATATGAGACATGTTGTTTTTATAAAATCGACTTGTTGATTCAAATAAAACTTAAACTTGAAACAATTACAACCTGATGTCATGTTGAACTAAAAATATTGTTTGACTATTTCAATAGTATATATTGCTGAAATTACATTACGTAACTTGTTAAATGCTATCTTGTTAAAATAATATAACGGGTTGTTAAAATAAACAGTACATGTAGTTGAAAGTACATTACCTAACTTGTTAAATACTATCTTGTTAAAACAATATTACAGGTTGTTAAAATAAACAGTACATGTAGTTGAAAGTACATTACATAACTTGTTAAATACTATCTTGTTAAAACAATAATACAGGTTGTTAAAATAAACAGTTACATGTTGCTGAAAACACATGA
>JALPQI010004449.1:0-53492 GCA_025490895.1 Thaumatotibia leucotreta
AATGTTTCGAAGGTACTACAACCTTAAGCCACTCAAAGACGTGTGTCTGGGCATTTTCACTTCTAGGGACACCCAAATAGCTTAACTCTCACAAAAAAGTTAACTTCGATGTCAAGTTTGTAACGACTATTAAGCATTAAATATTAACAACAATATTTTTTTACCATTTAATCTAGAAAGAATACTATACGCGTATATGCATATAAAAACGCGAATAAAGTGGATTTACGTAAATATTTCATTTATTTCAAATGGACATTAGAACAGAATAATCTCATAAATTATTAAAAAATAAACTGAAGCACTGGGAGGCGAGGGGGTGAGGAAGAAGAGGCGCGGAGTAACAGTAGAGCCGGTTTATTGTACACTGGTTACAACTTAGGCGAACTCACTAGATCTAGGCAACCTAACTTTTGGGTAGGGGTAGATGTACCTATGCCTAGTGAGGGAGTACGAGTACTAAGGTCTAGACACTTTAGTGCTCAAACCAAGGTTGGGTCACAAAGCGTGCTAGGACGTAGTCCCTACTGCTGCTCAAATAAACCTCGGTCGCATGCCGAGGGTCATGATTCTCGGGGAGACAAACGATAGCGCGATCTAACTCGACCACGGGGCCATCTAGCGGCGGACGGCGTAACTACAGTACTGCAGTAGTGCAGCTCGTTGTAACGTCGCAGTGTTTGCGCTTGCATTGCGCGTACCTGCGCGCCTTCATGGCTTGCCGTTGGGTGTCGCTAGTAGGGTGGTGTTACAACTCTCCCCCTATGTCCACGCAGGCGTCCCGACAAGTGAGACATAAATGGTTAGAGGCTGGTTTGGATGCGCGCTTTGCCTCGGGATCCAATCACTCTCGTTATTTCTTAATAACTATGGGTAGCTAGGCCAGAGTCTGTTTGTTACATCATCGCTGGAAAAAGCGTGTCGTCCAGTGTTAAGGCGGAAAGTTCGGTTTTCACGTGTTCAGTTACGTAACCAAGACTTTATGCAGAGCAGAACCCAATCTTCGGTTGAGGTTTCAGACTCCTACTGGCATGGCACGTCGGGCAGTGCGATCTGACCACACCGGGAGCACCACAGCCATAACACCTGAATCTCGCCACAGGAACATGGGTTTCAGACTCGGAAGCAGATTCTTCTTCCTTGCTCTTCCTTTCGCTTCTCCCGCTCATTTGAATAAGGTCGTCTGCGTTGCGTAGCGTAGCGCGACGATTCTGCGAACGGTGTAGCACGTTGATGACGTCATGTCTTGTAGCAGCGTATCTCGTAGCACCACGACGACGTCACGCAGACTAGCCCCACGTTGGGCGCCACTGAAGCACGGGGAGGCGAGGGGGTGAGAAAGAAGAGGCGCGGAGTAGCAGTGTAGCCCGTTTATTGCTTACAGGTCACAACTTAGGCGAACTCACTAGATCTAGGTAACCTAACTTTGGGTAGGGGTAGATGTACCTATGTCTAGTGAGGGAGTACTAAGGTCTAGACACTTTAGTGCTCAAACCAAGGTTGGGTCACAAAGCGTGCTAGGACGTAGTCCCTACTGCTGCTAAAATAAACCTCGGTCGCATGCCGAGGGTCATGATTCTCGGGGAGACAAACGATAGCGCGATCTAACTCGACCACGGGGCCATCTAGCGGCGGACGGCGTAACTACAGTACTGCAGTAGTGCAGCTCGTTGTATCGTCGCAGTGTTTGCGCTTGCATTGCGCATACCTGTGCGCCTTCATGGCTTGCCGTTGGGTGTCGGTAGTAGGGTGGTGTTACAAAACCTATTTAATAACCCATTCACGTGGACCTAGAATTACATAAGTTAATGGAGGATTTACTTGAGCCTAACTATCTATGTGATATTGTTTTTAGATCTTTTTAGGTAAGTATAAAAGCGTAAGAGATTAAGAAATCAACATAGATATTGAAATGTTGTTTTTATCAAATATTATCTATTTTTTAGAACTGACATATTTTTTAATTTTTACTGGTGTCTATTTTCATTATCGTTATAGTGGCCACACAATGCATCTACAAATTGCTATTTTGATCCCCCACAGACCGGACAAAGCTAAAACAATGAGTCCTGAACTCCGCTGGCACGCAGGCGTCCGTCATAAAGTATTTTAATTTAGTTTGCTCCTGCTTCATTAGTGGAAGCGTGTTTCACTCTAACGAGATGTGTCAGGCATAAGCGGACAGCGGGTTATTTATTATCTATATCAGTATTATCTTCTCTATATTCTGTATTATCTAAGCTTCAATAGGATTGAGTTGGACACGGACTTGCCGTATGCACTTCAGACAATTATCCTAAGTGGTACCCGAGTAATCCCCGCACACAAGTTTACTGCAACATAGGCTACTAAATGTTATTATTTATTGATAAGTAATAGGGCATGCAATCCCGGGATTTGTTTGTATGAAATCCCGGGATTTAACATTATAGAATGCCCTAATAAGTAATATGTTATTTTGAACTAAATTCGCACTTACGAGGTCATAAATTATATGTACGAGTCGTATGTGTCATTCAATGCTATTTTGGCGTTTCATTAACTTTCTACCTACTACCTAAGGGATGGTCTATGTTATACCGCTTAAAAAAATCCTTTGTTTTACCTATATTTTATATTTACCTAAAATATTTATATTTGTACCTACTGCTTTGTATAAAACAAATGATTTTAGTTAAAAACACAGGTTAAACTACAAATTTTAGGAGATAGAATATCTTTATTTATATATATCTTTGAAACATTCATAACCATTATAGAATTTAAAATGATTACATAGGCATTTGTTAGATTTTTTCTTCAGCAAGCGACTGATGAAAAATGTGATCTTACATATATATCTTACCATTTTACTCATAACACTTAACAATATTGAACATTTTACAGAAGAAATAAGTCCTCCCTGTTAGATAGATATACGTATGTTGTTTCAGCCGTCATTTTACGACGAACCGCCAGTAGTTAAATGCAGTAGCGACCACCGAACAATGCGCAAACAATTCCAAATACAACAGAATAATTAGGGTTTATTTGGCGTCATAAAATAGGGAGCAATACACAGTACTAATAGTAAGCATATAAACACCAAAAATGATAAATATAATATAATAAATAATACATTAGATACTAGAGGCCGTGAAGTAATTAGTTATCGACTACGTAGTTTTAAACGGATAGGGATATACGAGCACCTTATCTGTATCCGTAACCACTCTTCACATATAGGCATGGCCTAAAATATTCTACTAACAAGCATTTTCGCTTCAGCCGTCATTTTACGTCGACCTGCCAGCCAACATGGCGTCCACCGATCAATGCGCGAACAATTCGGAACTCGTTCGCAAAGAGTTCGACGGCGGGACCCGCACCGGACCTTATTGGATCCGAGAACTTTCATTCTTGGCCTCTTCATAATTAGGATTAAATGGGTCACCGATTTTAGGTTCCAATTAGAATCTCCTGTTGTATATCACTGAAAATCTCTAAGGGCTGATTTTTCAATTCCCAGTGAACAGTATCAGTCACATAAAATTTACCTCTGTCCTTTTCTAACTGATAACCTGAGAAAAGAATAGTGATATATTTAACTAACAGATACTTTATACAATACAATACAAATACTCTTTATTGCACACCTCAATAAATGAAAACAATTACAGAGAAAGTAGCGACTTAACTAGAGGTAGACAACATTTATCATTCAACATTTATCTGGTATTGAAAAATTAGCCCTAAGAATCTTTGAATTTAGAAGTACTCTAAATGAGCATTTAGGTGCAGTATCTACTTAAGAATCGATGTTTAATCGATTTTTGACAAATACTTATTCTATATCAATTAGCAGGTACGTCGTCTAATAATTATTAGGCCCCCAATATAATGCAACATATTCGGGTTAAACGCTTTTAAAATAGGTAGAAATTAGTAGAATTAATAGCAGAAAATAGGTAGATCTAATATCACCGAAGGATCAACGCCAACGGCGCCTAATCTAAATACCTATACCATACCGTTTTACCAACCGACTCGAACAAAATGATACGAAAACGGTCACTGTCACTATCTCTGTTTGTAGGCATCTGTCACTGTCAATATTGTCATACCCACATACCTACTTTAGTTCGGAACGCGTTCCATAATTATTATGTTTCGTAAAACACATGGAAAATTGTCATCATCGAAAGATTTTGAAAAATAGGTAGTTTTAAAACTGAAAGTAGTTAGGTAGAACGAAGGCAAAATTGGTAGATCTACCTTCTCTATCTTGGTAATTTGGTAGATGTGACAACACAGTTACCGTGTTAAGGTTACAGATAAATCTTAAAAACCACGATTCGATCAAACCTCAGGCCTACTACCGCGAAAATTGAAATTCGGAAATTTCGAGGATTTTTCTCTGTCACTCAAACGAAGGCGTCATTAGAGTGAGGGTCGCTGGGCTCTAAATAAATGCGCAGTTTTTTTTATTATTTAATAGATATAGCTTACCATATAATTAGCTGTCGATTTTGCGTAAGAATTAATGAATGAAATTAAGACGTTTGATTTCGTTATCGATTATGCTACTAATGCTTTCTAAAGTATGCTTTAACGTAAAAAAACCGATAGGTGTGATAGAGAACTACAAATTAAACGTTACTTTTTCTCCATTGTAAAAGTATAGAAAAAGCTCTTCATCCCTTATATTAGGAATGAAATCGATTGATATCAAAACTCACAAGTCAAATCAGTTATGAAGTGACAGGAAATAGTTGTTGACATGATATCTTTTCGAATTCATCAACCTCAAAACTTAGAATTGAAAAATAATAAAATAAAATAGAGGTATACTCAGAATAAAAGAACTTAAAGCTTCATTTGTGTGAAACCAATTAGATAACGATTAGCCTATAGGTAGTCAGTTCCGCTTTTTCTGTCAATGTTGAAATAAATTATAGAGCCCTATCTCGTGTCAAGACAGCGTTTGTATTTTATTCAATTTTTCCTCTTTTTCCATCGGTGCCACGTTTTATTCAATTCCGCCGCTATGCCGACAGTAATAACATTATTTTAATGAAATTTTTGCTCGCTATACACGTGTCACTGGATCGGACTTTAATTAAGGAGTCTCATTTCGATGTCAAATTAGATCGTAAACGGTAATTTGTATCGATACACCGTTATTGATACATACGGGTACATAATATCAGCTGGTTTTATTTGATGTTGGCCAACGTCAAGGTGGGCACCTTGAACAAGATTTCAAGGTACAGTCAAGGGCATAAATATGTTTACACTATTTTACTTATGCCTGTAGCATAAGGTCTAAAGTTGTATATATATTTATATATTTATTATATTTATTATATTTATATATTTATGCCCTTGGCTCTACTTACTACTTTACCTATACATATATACCTACTTTATCCGAAAAAAAGTTTTTTATCGTAGCTAATCATCGATCATAAAGCGCCTTAGTGATTGATAGTCGCCGCCGCGTGGTGACGGCAATAAGAATAGGTACATTTGTCACCACCCCAACTCCTCCTGCGGGTGTCGTAAGAGTCGACTAAGGGATTGAAGTGTCACTGACCATTTTTGATAACGATTGATGATGGGCAGCAACGTCATCACTGTCGACACATTACTGCGATCGCCAATCCGCTTGCCCAGCGTGGCGATTATGGGCATTTACCTCCTAATGCGTCTATACGCATAGTTTAATAGGAGAGGCCTTCGTCCAGCAGTGGACTCTCATAGGCTGATGATGATGATGATGATTGATAGTAATAAGGGTAGGTATTTCTAATCTTGACTAGCTGTTGATTGACATTAATAAAATTGTGAAAGACGAATTCCGATTCTTGCGGCATTTTAGTTTTCGAACGTCATCAAAAATAATTATGCTTTTTAAATCTTACTCCACTGGTGAACGTTGGCGTCTCCTATTTATTTATTACCTATGCGCATTAGAAAATAATGCCCATAATCGCCATGCTGGGTAAGCGGGTTGGCGATTGCAGTAGCGGGTCCAGTATGGCCATCAACATCTTCAATAAATAGATGGTCAGTGACGCTTCAATCCCTTAGTCGATATTACGACACCCACGAGAATACTTGTTGTGGATACAAAAGTAGGTATTGTTTCTGCCGCCACGCAGGCGTAGGGTGCTTCTTATTTTTGCAATTTTGCAGGATGTTCGAACTAATAAAGGAGCTCTTTGCTCTCCCGATTGCAATCTTCCATGGGGCACCCTCTCATTTTGTTATTTGATAAGTAAACCATATTTATTTATTTTTTCAATTATTATAAATAAAAATTAGGGGTCGCTAGCGAAGTAATAAAAAAACGACAAATCTTTTTGCCTTTCTTGAACTTTGTACTTCGGTAGCGACCCCTAATTTTTGTTTATAATAATTGAAAAAAAAACAAAAATGGTTTACTTATCAAATAACAAAATGAGAGGGTGGCCCATAGAAAATTGCAATCGGCAGGGAAAAGAGCTCCTTTATTGGTTCGAATATCCTACAAAATAGCAAAAATAAGAAGCACCCTGTCGCAGGGCTTATATCGATTTCTGCACTGTTACATTTTTAGTCAAACGTAATCGAAAAATACCGTGCTGTAAGTAATCGATAACTACTCGAAGCTCGTTTACGCGCTGTTAACTGTAGTATCGTAATGAGTTTTCGATAGCGACTCATGGCTGTGGTACAGTCGCATTCGCGGCGACGTGGTAATTCGCGCTGATTGCCGATACACTGCGAATTACTGCGAATTACTGCGATTGAGCGGAGCACGTTGCTGCCAATACCGGGGCCTTCGTTTGAGCTATTGACGTCGAGACCGTATTCGTAATTTAATGACTAGCATCTGGCGTTATATTATGGCGTAAGTTTTTTTTTACCTGCTAGAACCAAACACACAAATGACAACAATAATAAAACATGTAGTAGTATATTCTTTAAAAAAATAGTTATTTACATTTTGTCTCAGCCTATTATACCTATTGGGATTGTGAAGTCAGTAATTAAATCGATGGGAATGAAGTTCGGCTAATTTTTGTTTGGTAACAATTACTTAGAAAAAGCAAAAAAATATATTAGGGTAGGAATTAATCAAATTAAAAATGTTTGTGCTACTTATTATAACATCTAGAGTAACTGTTTTTAGGTACTATTTGTATAGGTACTAGTTACGTAGGTATGCTTAAAAAAAACCTTGTTCACTTTACGACGCACTTAATCGTAAAGTTAAACTTTTCAAAACTTGTAAAAGAAACCCAATTGTGATATGAGAATTTAAATGCCGAATCGAGCCCCTGCGTGATTGCGGCCGCCATTTTGAATTTAAATAGTTAATTACGATGTTGATGAAGCAGATTGAAAATATGTAGGAGAGGCTTGGTTTGAAAATCCAATCTATGGCTGAATAATATATAATAAAGCATAAAAAAATTGAGAAATTGTGCTGTTTGGCGTAGATGAGATTTTTGTTAAAACTTGTAACCGATTAACATAACGAAAGCGCCACGAGGATGCGCTTTGTCGATGATGGCATACTCGAAACGAAATACCTGTCCCTATCGCCGTCGGCAGTCTTCTGTTTTATAGGTTCGGCAACGCGTATGTGCCTAGATAGTGTTCGTATTCATAGTTACTGGTTACGTTTTGCTGCTGGCTTTACTGCACTAGTGCCATCGCGAGCGAGTATTTAGCGATCGATCAATTAGACACCTGACAGAGATACTGAGACTTATCCGAACTATAGAGGTTTCGTTTTTGTAATTTTGGCTTTAGGAACTAAATAAAGATTTAGGTGCTTATTAAATGACGAGAATGATGGGATAAACAGCCATATATCTAACTGTTACGAGTTTACCGTTATGATGATTGATGACTCAAAAAAAAAACTTTTCTATTCACGTTTTCCATTATTTATTAGTAATGTGAATGCAAATGTCCTCTGTGAAAGGTTTTTTTGCCCATAAATGAGTATTACCTATTTATTCTATCAAATAATCCAGCCATCCTGGGCTTTTAGCTTTTCCAGGATCATGCATCATGCATGTCACTAGCGAATATACATAATCCTCTACCTCAGAATAACGAATGGATGAAACCATATGAAGCTAAAACTTTATGTCACTAAAATATTATGAATTTGTTACTGTATGGCAAAAATCAGCACCCTAAATAAACATTTATTAAATTAACTTTTGTTTTTTCTTGTACAAAATATTCACGACTATCCATGGGCATTCAATCAATGTATATTCCAGTAGGCTTATGATGGTACCGCGTTTGACCGTTTGTCGGCGTAGCCATCACGTTTTAACAAGTATGCAAGTACGAAAGTGACATTAAGTATTAGTAGCACTACTTGCATTAGTATTTTGATAACATGTCTTATAACCATTATTTCCTTGCCAATATCTCCCCTAATCAGCGCGCTTATGGCAAAAAATATAATTGAAATCGCCTCCTGATATCGTAATTAACGTGCAACTCCCGGGCCAAGGCCGTTGACCCTTGTCACAGCTACGGTCCTTTTCCTTTATTTCCCGTATATAACACCAGTAATCCCTTAAAGGTCTCTGGAATTGCCTTCATTTTCGGCTTGTGATAAGTGGTCTGCGCCTTCCGTGAGGTAAATCCGTATTTCTGTTACTTATTCTGTCGTGCTAACTAAAAAGGACGCATCTCCCTTAGAACTAGTACAACAGATGCGCCTTTTTTACTTGGCACGGCAGTATCGGCGTGGGTAGTCTTCGACTTTAGCCGTGACATGGCGAAGGTTGTAATACTTCTGCTATGTTCAGACCAGTCAAATTTGCGTAATTTTTTGCAATGATAAGGACAAGATTCCAAAAATGAGTTTTTATGTAGGTAACCCAATCAATACGTTTCTCTGTTAATTTGGTTTGTTGTATGTTACTCTTAATAATTAGTTACGTAATTTCATAATTTCAAAAGTAAGATAAGTATTTGAAATTTATACACATAAAAAAAACATTAGGGGGTGTTATAAAAAAAATGAGGTTTGACATATATTTAGACAGACTATGTACATAGATAGACATATATTTAATTCAAGTTTCTGATGGTGCATCATATAAAACTAAAGGTACATTAAGACCAAAGGAGCGGGATGGATAGAAAGTAAACGCCGCGCAAGCTCATGGTACGGCTACTGGTTATCATTGGCAATTTCAAATACCGAATACATTTTAGTTCGGCGACCAAAATTTGACTGCGCCAACCAAACATTTCACTTCTACAGTCGAGCGTAATGATGTGCTGAATTCAAATACATGCACATGGGTAAGTAATGGACCTCCAATACCACCCCGAATACTAAACAGCCGTCTTGGACCACCTGCTCTTGTCACGGGATAAGGGTCTTTGTTGCAAAGGCAGGAGAGAATATTTCCCTTTGAGAAATTGTAGAGGGATGTTTATTATGAAAACAGTCGCGCCGGTTTGTAGTTTCTTGGGTAGTTAACAGTATGTGATCGGAATAGTTCTGCTTATGTTCAATGTGTAAACTAGCGCAGATTCGAATGCATGGGTACCTTTCCTGTGAAGTTTGTGTCAATAACTGAATTGTGATTGGGATAATGTTGTCTGGGGACATTCAGATTTGTGTTGATGTCCTGATGTGATTTTTTCTGAAAAAAAAAACATTTGTGAAAATATATAGGTACCTACATTAGTGGAAAAAAATCTACCAAACATGTTTTTTTAGAAAACCTCATTACCAAATAGGTACTAAGTAAAAAAAAAACCGACGATTTTTCCCCGTCCCATCGTCACGGTTTGTTTAAAGTCGGTTAAAAACAGAATTATCGAAATTGGTTGACGTGGTATTTAGTTTTTCACCCATTTGTAGTGCACATGCTTAATGCGAATTTATGACTTATTATAGTTCCGGGTTCGGTTCGGGGTTCAGAACTGGACCAAATTTAAATGGAAAAAATCGGTGAGCACCAGTTTTCAAATAAAAAAAGAATTATCAAAATTGGTTCACCCAGTCGAAAGTTCTAAAATAAAAAAACATTAAAAAAACTGGATTGAGAACCTACTATTTTTTTAAGTCAGTTAGTCGATCGTGTGTATACTCGGCTACTATTTTAAGCGTGCTCGCTTTAGGTACGGCTTTTTTTATCGTTATAATCAAGAAAGTAAAACAAAGTAATGGTTCCAAACGATTTGTCATCATTTCGGTGAACCCGTGTTCTCTATTTATTTGTCCTAATTAAACAAACGTTAACAAATATTAGGGGCCAATAATCGATTTAATGGGTAAACACTAATATTCCGTCCTGTAAATTCAAACAAATTAAACACTACGACAACAACAAAGTCCCAGTGAAGCCGAGGATCAATTCAATTTACAGCGTCCAGCAATCAATGTTGGAATTAGTGTAACGTGCCCGCTAAAACCTTGCAAATAATGCTATTTGCAGGTTGATTCGTGTTGCTATGAAGTGGTAGCTGGCCTACTAGGAATCAATAGTAAGGGTTTAGTAGGGCAACGGAATGAGGATTTTCGATGTTTTTCTGCTAACAGCCGACGCAGGCGAGAGGCCCAAACAGCTATCAAATTCTGAAAATAAAATACCGAAATTCTATTGTATTTGGAAGTTTACCTATTGTTTTTGTAGTGGATTAAAACTAGGAAACGGCCGCCGAACTGTAGATTGAGTTCTAAACTTTTGAAATATAATTAAAATATAATAATTAAAATTTTAGAACTTTGTTAATTTCATTTTAATTGACTTGGAACTTTTTTTATTTATTTTATTAAACAATATTTGTAAAGTAATGGCTTTAATAATAAATAAACCAAAAAATACACGGAAAATCAAATTAGCGATTTTTTGTTTTGACAAATCGTTGAACCTTACGCCACAGGGCTGCCATCTCGCGCTCCATAGTGGCAGAAAAAGTATCAAAAACCCTCATTGTAATGTAGCTTCGGATAATAAGAAGTAAATACGATTCCGTATTTACTTCTTATTATCTTTCACTACATATAACAATCCGTTTACATTTTATTATGAGTATAGTATAAAACTCACTTTTACTTCTTACTTCGTCTTATTTACTTAAATGCCTTGCGCGTTGGTCCAAAGTATGCCTTGGCCTTCAACACGAGTGCACGCAAAAACTAATCACAATTTTGAGGAGTTTCTCTCCAGCAGCTAGCACGAAGGTCGCGCAGTTGAAGCTGGAAGCAACGGTGTCTGGACGGCCGATCCTGTCTGTTTACCGTGGAAGACTTTGAAATAGAAATAGAATATAAATATAAAATTAGAAATGTATAACTCAAATCACCGACAGCAAGCGTGCGAAGTCGCCGTACAGCTAATAATAAATAAAAGGCAAATAAAGAAGTTACATGTAGAATATACTAATAGAATCCTACAGTACGTTTAGCACATGATTGGTGCTACAGTATGTCGCTGCGAGATAGATTTCCCGTCTTTTACTAACTACATTAATAAAAGAGGGACGGATAGTCTATCTCGCGGCGACATATTATCGCACCAATCATGTGCTAACCGTACAGGATTCAGGATTATATTCTGGGATTATAGTAGTGAATCTAGGTGCATAGTGCAAAATTTATGAATTGAGTACCTACATCAATTATGTAGATACACGACACCGCATACACTATAAAACTTCTAAATACATACGATAGAGCGTAAATGGTCGGAACTTACAAAGAGATTGGTGGCACATTGAAGGGGTTATTATACTTATTATTTATTAAATTCCAAGTTTTTGTACAATTTTACAAGATTTATTACTCTTAGAGTTAAAATGACATTGCTTAAACATGTAACGGATGACTAGGGGGTTACCATGATCTACTAATGTGATTCACTTTAGGACCTACACTGAATCGCGATGTGTCAGTTCCATACAATACAACTGTCAAAAACTGACAAGCCGAACCTAAACTAAATCACATTTAAGATTGAATCCTGGTAGCCCCCCTTTTCAGTAATGTCTTCATATTTTATAAACATAAAGAACTTGTCTACAAACACCCGCAGAACATTGGCAAACAATCAACTTTATATTCTCATAAAAGTCAGTAATGCGGTAAACAAATTCTCAGAAATTGTCATAAAAATAATATGTAGTCTACAGAAAAGCCACGGGGAATACCTAGAATATTACACGTGATAACATTTCTCTTCTCTTCGAAGTTAGTTTCTCAATGCGGGCTTTCACCTGAGGTAGCGCTGGCATAACGCAGACTTTAAACGATTTTGTGATGCTGGCGTATAGCGACGAGAAACTACAATATTTTCCAACATCAACAATCTGAGTAAACCGCTTCATCTACGTTATGGGAACATTTGGGTGCACATAATTTAGTATTACTAAGCTTGATGTGCAGTGCTTGATTTGTGAGTGCAGCTACGTAATGTAAAATAAATCAGTAGCCGTATAATATACCATGACTTTGCTAGTATCGGTAAGGTTGCGTTTTTCTCGATACGGAGGAGGCCATTGTGCTGGCTCCAATTTGTCAGAGCGACCGGGATGGAATGCTTTACGTATCATTTACTTTCCAACTCATGGTACGGCTATACAAGGTGAAATTCTAATGGTTGTTCTCCGTTTAAGGGCATGTTCAGTATCGTGTTCCGGTTACGAAAAAAGGCGGAAGATTTTTTTTTCTCTAAAAAAATATATTGATTTTCTATGGAGCTTCGGCTTTGAAAGACCTGCCCCATAGAAAAATTAAAAATGTTTTTCACGTGAAACAATTTTTATCCTTTTTTACCTGATTGGAAAACGATACTGGACAAGCCCAAACAGAAAAAAACCATTAAAATTTCACCTTGTAGAGCTCTGCCGGTAATCGTTAGTTGACTTGTGCTTATAGGTACGTACGTTGTAAGAGTGGAAAGTGTGTAGTAAATATTAGCAGCTAATTAAATATATTCACTCTTCAAACTATATTATTTAAGGTCGTTCACTGGTGCTCTCCACGGTTTCTTTACCCTAAGTTCATACGGGGAAATCAGATTCATAGCCTTCCGTAGAATTGCATGATCTCTGCAGGCTTAGCACATGATTGGTGAAATATAGATCTCCCGTCCTTCACTAGCTATATTAACAAAAGAGGGACGGATAGACTATCTCGCGGCGAGATACTGTCGCGCCAATCATGTGCTAAGCATACTGTTATTTTTACAAATACAAGGTGGAATTCGACGAGGGACCTTTACGGAAATGGGAGATAGTTAAGGCTATACTGAGCAACTTTTACTATGGAACCAACCCCGAAATCGTAAAAAAAAAACTTATCCATACAAAAAGGTACGGCATGTATACACACAATGTATGAAAGTTATTTTTTTTTTACGATTTCGGGGTTGGTCCCATAGTAAAAGTTGCTCAGTATAGCCTTAACTATCTCCCATTTCCGTAAAGGTCCCTCGTCGAATTCCACCTTGTATATGTATTTCTTTACATGTACGGTGTACATAAGTACATATATTTATATATGTAAAAATGATAGGTTTATATCTATGACATTAAGGGTTGAATTAAAACTAAATTTAACGTCACATTTTTGTGTTACGAAGTTACCCATTAAGTTTGTATGAGTAATATTCGTAACACGATGGATCGTTATTTCTGTTTTGAATGAAGTTTGATAAATGCGTTATCAAAAAGTTGAACCAAGAATATTTGAATTTAAAAATGTTGAATTTTAGAGTGACAAAAAGTTGGGAACATCTCTCAACTTTTGTCACTCTAAATTTACAACAGCCAGAGTAAAAAAAAATCGTGAGGATGATTATGAATCGCGTGTTGAATAGGAGCCGGTCGGCTTATGGCCGAACAAATGTGAAATGCCCACAGAATCCGTACGGGGGTAGGCGCCGCGAGTTTGATACTCGCCGAAAAATACTCGCGATCCTTCATCATGCGTCCGGGGCTCCGACCGGCTCCTCGAGAACGCGGACGGCTCCGGTTGAAACCCCCCCGTCTCAATGTACTTCCAGGCACATGGAATGTGATCGGTGTGGCTCGACTAAGTTCTTAAAAAAACCCGTTCTTAAATCTTCTTAATTCGTGCCAGACGACATTGATCCTGGTAGCTGAATGACGAAATCTACAAATTTCAAGGAGAATAAATTACTTAATTAGTAAGTTTTATACAGACGAGTACAACTTGCGCACATTTTTCGTTAAGTTTCTGACAGCTGAGCTGATCATGAAATGAATGCGATCGCCAATCATGTACAAACCGCAAGCTACATTATTGTATTTCCAGCACAATCTAATCGTTCTTAATGTTTTTAAACGGTTTTTATTAACTTCACCGCGTATCAACTGTCGTCGATGCTTCAAATCTTGTGATCGATTTTTCGACCATTTCTACTGCACCAAAATCAATGAAATTTGAAACACTTATCAGGTTCCCATGACAATGCAATATTATAATATTTGTATCCTTGTATCCTCAAAGCCGGATGCTGCAGACGTACTGCTTGCCTTAACCGAGTGTGTTAGACACGTGAAAATGAATGTATAGCATGTTTGGCATAATCAAATACTAACAGCCTGATCTTGACTTCCAACTCCTCACTCCTGATGCTGCAGTACTGCCTACAAAAACCGCAAGGTTTATCTTTTATCGATATCTTGATTTTGAAGAAGTTCTTTAGATATTACTTAAGTAGAAACATGCCAATTTAATACTAACGTCCAACTCGTCAAATCTGATACACCAGTGTTACTGCCTGCCACAACCGCTAGGTTTAGCGTTACGCAGATTTTGAAGTACTGCTTTAGATATTTGGTAGAAACATACGGATTTCATTATCATCATCATCATCACCATATCAGCCGAAAGACGTTCACTGGTGAATATAGGCTTCCCCCAAAGATTGCCACAAGGACCGGCCGCCCTGCGCCACCTGCATCCAGCGACCTTCACCAGGTCATGAGTCCACCTTGTGGGGGGCTTACCCACGCTGCGCCTTCTGGTACGTGAGTGCCACTCGAGAACCTTACCGCCCCAACGGCTCCGTCACCCCTCCGTGCGGTGACGGAGTAAGTTCTCCGTGCGGTGACGGAGTAAGAATACAAAAATCACCGCCCCTCTCTTCCCGTGGGTGTCGTAGGAGTCGACTAAGGGAAATACTGAGTAACCAGCTTCTCAGCCGGTGGTAGGGTATTTTTACTAGTACCCGCCTGGTTGGCTACCACCGTACATTCGGTGTAAACGCCCGTGAAATGACTTACCTTCGTGTTTGCCGGGTTTCGGGGTCAGCCGGTGTATTTACCAGCATCTAGCGGGCCAGCAAGGCGGTGGCAACTAACAGGTTACTGATTGTCTCCTGTTCGTTGCCGCCGCGATTTGGGTTCTACTTTTCACTTACGATCAGGTGGAGTGGAGCCACTTTGTTGTGCCAACGTTATTTTTATTGTCAGCCTCCGTAGCCTAGTTGGTAGTGACCCTGCCTACGAAGCTGGAGGTTCCGGGTTCCAATCCCGGCGAGGGCTTTATTTGTGTATTTATTTATCACAAATATTTGTTCCTTGGTCATGGCTGTCTATGTATTTAAGTATCTATATGTATCTATCTATTATATATATCGTCGCCTAGTACCCACATCACAAGCCTTAATTGAGCTTACCGTGGAACTAGGTTGATTTGTGTAAGATGTCCCAAGATATTTATTTATTTATTTATTTTATTTATTGGGTCGGCAACGCGCATGTGACACCCTGAGGTTGCAGGCGCCCATAGGCTACGGTGACTGCTTTCCATCAGGCGGGCCGTATGCTTGTTTGCCACCGACGTGGTATAAAAAAAAAAAAAAAAAACGGCCATCGGTTCCACGCGTAACGAGCCCCGCCCACTGCCATTTCAGTTTAACGATTCGAAGAGCTATACTTTGATTCTGCTGTGGATGGTCTCATTTCTAATCCGATATCGCAGAGAGACTCCTAGCATAGCCCTCTTCATTGCCCTTTGGGTGACATTGAGCCTTCTTATGAGGCCTGCAGCCCTCCAGCTGATATAGTGACAGCGTAAGTGGATCGCGTAGGGTGAGCCGTCAGGCCTGCGACCCTCCAGCTAATATAGTGACAGCGTGAGTAGATCGCGTAGGGTAACACGTCGGGCCTGCGGCCCTCCAGCTGATATAGTGATAGCGTGAGTGGATCGCGTAGGGTGAGCCGTCGGGCCTGCGGCCCTCCAGCTGATATAGTGACAGCGTGAGTGGATCGCGTAGGGTGAGCCGTCGGGCCTGCGGCCCTCCAGCTGATAAAGTGACAGCGTGAGTGGATCGCGTAGCGTAGGGCGAGCCGTTGGGCCTGCAGCCCTCCAGCTGATAGAGCGACAGCGTCAGTAGATCGCGTAGGGCACGCCGTCGGGCCTGCGGCCCTCCAGCTGATAGAGTGACCGCGTGAATGGTTCGCGTAGAGCGAGCCGTCGGGCCTGCGGCCCTCCAGCTGATATAGTGACAGCGTGAGTGGATCGCGTAGCGTAGGGCGAGCCGTTGGGCCTGCGGCCCTCCAGCTGATAGAGCGACAGCGTCAGTAGATCGCGTAGGGCAAACCGTCGGGCCTGCGGCCCTCCAGCTGATAGAGTGACAGCGTTAGTGGTTCGCGTAGGGCAAGCCGTCGGGCCTGCGGCCCTCCAGCTGATAGAGTGACAGCGTCAGTAGATCGCGTAGGGCAAGCCGTCGGGCCTGCGGCCCTCCAGCTGATAGAGTGACAGCGTGAGTGGTTCGCGTAGCGCGAGCCGTCGGGCCTGCGGCCCTCCAGCTGATAGAGTGATAGCGTGAATGGTTCGCGTAGAGCGAGCCGTTTGGGCCTGCGGCCCTCCAGCTGATATAGTGACAGCGTGAGTGGATCGCGTAGCGTAGGGTGAGCCGTTGGGCCTGCGGCCCTCCAGCTGACAGAGCGACAGCGTCAGTAGATCGCGTAGGGCAAACCGTCGGGCCTGCGGCCCTCCAGCTGATAGAGTGACAGCGTGAGTGGTTCGCATAGGGCGAGCCGTTGGGCCTGCGGCCCTCCAGCTGATAGAGTGACAGCGTCAGTAGATCGCGTAGGGCGAGCCGTCGGGCCTGCGGCCCTCCAGCTGATAGAGTGACAGCGTGAGTGGATCGCGTAGGGCGAGCCGTCGGGCCTGCGGCCCTCCGGCTGACAGACTCACAGCGTGAGTGGTTCGCGTAGAGCGAGCCGTCGGGCCTGCGGCCCTCCAGCTGATAGAGATACAGCGTGAGTGGTTCGCGTAGGGCGGGCTGTCGGGCCTGCGGCCTTCCAGCTGATAGAGTGACAGCGTGAGTAAATCGCGCAGGGCGAGCCGTCGGACCTGCGGCCCTCCAGCTGATAAACTCCTAGCGCGAATGACTCGCGTAGGACGTGCCGTTGGACCTGCAGTCATCAGGTTGATAAGACTGGGAGTATGAGTATATCCCTCGGGTTCGCGTAGGGCGTGCCGTCGGGCTTGCGGCCGTCCGGTTGATAGACAGAGAGTGTGAGTCCCTCCGGTTCACATAGTGCGTGCCATAGTATTGTCGAGCCTATGGCTCTCCGGTTGATAGACTGCATGGATTGACCCTTTGGGCCCTCGGTTCGCGTCGGACTTTCCGTCATACCTGCGGCCCTCCGGTTGGTCGACTGACAGTATGAGTTTATATTTTATAGTCTCGAAATTCGACTTGTATAATGTGTTCAATATAAAAATTTAACCTTGATTTTCTCAATAAACCAAATTGATTGATATATTCCTTATTGTCAGATCTCTGTTATCTAAGGTATTGTATGAATAACACGTCCATTTGAGACACTGCGGGCATTCAAACTGACATTTTTTTAGTGTCGGATTTCTAAAAATATTCAGCAGGAATCCCCCTCTCGTTACACATAAAATAATGTCCATTACGTTTACATATATTATGTGTCGTAATTCAAGCGAGACAGTTAAACGCTAGCATGCATAATTGTATTGCATATTAAGGTGCGTTTAAACCAAAAGAACATTCGCTGTTCTAGCGCCCGTTCTACGAAATCAACCAATCACGTTTTGTGTACCGATCGAATTTCGTAGAGTGGGAGGTTAGACAGGCGAATGCTCTTTTAGTTCGAACGCACCTTTACAAACAACATCTTTGATCTAGAATAAGTAGATATAGTATCGGAAATTAACTTTACAATTGCACTAAAAACTTAAAAAAAATAATTAAAAAAGTTTTAATTTAAACGGTTTTTATTGCACCAAAAACTAGAAAATAAAAATTAGTTTATAACTAACCGTAGATGCTACTTTCTGTAGATTAGTCACGTGAAACTATTATCACTGTAGTCTTCCCAAGTTGGATGCTGAAAGCCACGTTTAGCCTGTATGTCAGTGGATTAAGCGTTACTTAATCGGAAACTTTTACCAAACTAAAATAAAAACGTGGGGCATTATTATAAAGAAACATACAAGTTCAAAATATGAAATAGTAGCTTTAATTTTGCAATTAATCATCCTTCTGTTCCAACACTTCTACAGAGGTAAATAACTTTTATCAAAGCCAGAACAAAACTTATTTCACTATTGCTGTCTTGATTTCTATGTTTGTTCTTAAATAACTATAGTAACTTAATCACAATTGCGTACGCCCCACGTTTTTATTTCAGTTTGGTAAAAGTTGCCGATTAACGCTTAATCCACTGACATAGAGGCTAAACGTGGCTTTCAGCATCCAACTTGGGAAGACTACAGTGATAATAGTTTCACGTGACTAATCTACAGAAAGTAGCATCTACGGTTAGTTATAAACTAATTTTTATTTTCTAGTTTTTGGTGCAATAAAAACCGTTTAAATTAAAACTTTTTTAATTATTTTATTTTTCCTCTTCACAGCTACTCTTCAGTTCCTTGAAAATTTGATCAAGTTTATTATTATTCATTTAAATCTCTTTTTCTTTTAATACATCTGAATTCGTTCGATTCGAGATTCCTTTGCAAATTAATTAAATTTAATATCTATGTAGCTATACTTTCAATCGAAATTCAATGTCGTTATAGATAGAAAGAGAGACAGATCTATCTCCATTATGTTTTGAGTCTTTTCTGTTTACAAATAAACGTAAGTTTATTTGAAATGGAAGACACTTTGTTCAAAACACATCAACTCATTTTGAAAAGACTCTGCGACTGACATACTAAAGAGCCGCCTTACGACACCTACGCCCGATCTCGACTACGTTGTATCCCTCAAACAAACGTGAGCGGACGATAAAGTGGCTACTCCGCTAAATGTCCCCTCCCCCCGGATGGGGGATAACACTGGCTAATGAAACCTTTTTCCGCGATCTAGTTTAAACCGGTTTGTTCCAGATTAATCGGCAGTCACGGAACTGACTGTTATTCGATTGCTTTTTGTTTTGTGTTGCTGTTGTCGATAACAGACATTGGCTTTAGCGGGATCTGCTTTATGTTTCGAATGACTGGAGTACACATAACAAGCTACTTTTATTGCGATTGGACAATTATAACGTAAGGTAAATTATTTTAGTCAATTTTGTGGTGATACGATTCCCATCTTGCGTCTCTATTTACATTGTCATCAGCATCGTCATCATTTCAGCCGAAAGACGTCCACAGCTGGACATTGTGCAGGCATCCCCCAATGATCGTCAATGTGACCGGTTCTGTGCTGCTTGCCTCCAGCGGGTTCCCGCGACCTTGACCAGGTAGTCGGACCATCTTGTGGGAGGTCTGCCCACACTATATTTAATTAATTCATAATTAACATCACAGGTATCAGGCATTATTAAGCGCTTTACAAGTCGTGAGTATGTTTAAAGGTATATTTTATTTAAATAAATAAATATTTGAAATAAGCGTAAAATAAATAATTATATTTCAATTCCATGTAAAGTTTCAAGTGGTCCGTCTGCCACCGCGACTGTCGGCGATAATAAATGTTGCAAGCTCAGCCCAAGAGACAAATGCGGCTGGAATTTTGCCGCTGTTTTAGCTCCCTGAGGCGAAAGTAATACCTCGGCTATTAGTACTAATACAAGACGTTAAAAGCATGTTTGTAATTGGTTTAGGAAAATGTTGTGATTTAAATGGAAAGTTCGAAATTATTTTGATCTTAATCATCATCATATCAGCCGAAAGACGTCCACTGCTGAACATACCGCCCCCACCCAAAAAGAACTTCAACTCGTTTCCAAATGAAATAAAATTTCAAAACAGGGGAATTTGGTTACTTTTCACACAGTGATGGAAATTGTACTGTCAATTTTACTTTATTTTCTTGATTCTACATTGTGTGATAATTATATAGATGTGATCTATACGTGCAAAATCATACACATAATTTCAAAAATATTTTTTTTTCTGTGATGGAATCTCATAGGTAGGTACGTCGTTTTCCAGGGGGCACGGAGCGGGTAAGTCGATGAATACGAGGTGCAAGAAACCTAATAAGTATCTACTTGATATTATGTATGACATAAAATTGGTAGGTAGTAAAAAACACGAAACGTACTTGTACATGCATTAAGATAAGACCAACTAATTTATAAGATTCTTATTGTAAATCGTACTCATTGTCATACCCTCTTCGTGCCGCCTGCATCAGGCCAACGTATGCTCATAATGTTACTTTGTCGGCGTCCATTTGTTAAACCTAACATGAAACATCAGCAACGTAAAGCAACAAAGTCTTATTTTCTATACAAGCTTTTATTGCTTATTGTGCACTTTGTACAGTCATGTCTATAAATATGTATACACTTCAGAACTTATTCTTATTACTAGGGAAAGAAGGTTGAAAGAATACAGTTGTCAACATATTTATGGAGGCGACCGTAAGGAATCCTAAAAACCGTGAGTCTATGCCAATACGGAGCAGCAAACTTTACATTTTGAAAATTCCATTTGCACTAAGTTTTATGAAATAGAAGTGTGTGTACACAATACACATGTCTACACAGTGGAAGTGAATTCACCTGTACGCTTAGCACATGATTGGTATCTCAGACAGGTCAGTATGTCGCCGCGAGATAGATTTTTTCATCTTTTACCAACTATATGAATAAAAGAGGGACGAATCGATCTCGCGGCGACATATTGTCGCACGACTGATCCTGTGCTAAGCCTACTGCAAGCAAAAGTAGGAAAGGAACTTTGACCATACTCGCAACCTATCTCGCTCGTAAAAGAGATGCATTTCCAAAGACTTCACCTTCCAATAGTGACTAATGTATATCGATTTAAGCTTTCACGATTGTCACTCACATTTTAACGATAACGGGACTTAATCGTGTAAACTAACTTTTAATATTATCCTGACCTTTCGGGCATGACGTTACACCCGTGGTCGTAGGTAGAATCCAGATCTCGTCAGACTCGTCAGTAGGCTTAGCACAGGATTAGTGCGACAATATGTCGCCGCGAGATAGACTATCCATCCCTCTTTTATTCATAATTTTGTAAAAGCATGTGCTAAGCATACAGGATAATATTAAACGCAAGGTTACGCGATTAAATCCCGCTGACGTTAAAATACGAGTGACTAATGTATATTCTGCAAGTCTGTAGTAGGTGACTACTGTTAAGTAACTTTGTCGGCTTACATTTTGTTAAATCGATTGCATCGTCCGAGCAACGAAGTTTCTGTTAGATAAAGACACGAACTTCCTTCTCCTGCAAGTCGCTTTAACTAACAACTGAGTTTCACCTACTTATAGTTGAATAAGCTAATGTGGAACAGACGTCAATGTATTTTACTCGTAGGAAGATAATATTGGAGCAACTGTTACGTAACTATCTGTAGAGGCGTCAATGCCCAATAATCAACATTTGCAGCCATAATGTCATAGCTATAAAGTTGATAGAAGGGTGTCGAAAATTGGCTCTTAACATGTCGATTACTAGGGTGTTTATGTAAGAATAGGAGTAGTTATCATTCAATTTGTATATCTATAAATAAATTTTAACACACAAAATCGTTATTGTATTATTTTTGGGTTATTGTACATGCAACTTGTGCGTTAGATTTACATAAGCCGAATTTAAAGAAATGACGCAGATTAAAATTACCCCTCCTGTCTTCGGGAAAACGAAGCGTCGGACAGGTCGGCACTTGACGATCTTCATTTTATATTGTGCCACTTACGCTTAAAATATAAATATATATATGTTCTACTTAAAACAGTTGTGTACGTAGGTACTACAATGAGATTGTATAATTTTTTACCTTACTACAATGCAGTATGCAACTATTTGCAGTTAGTCATCTGTACTGCACTCGGTAGTGTGGACGGCAGTAAGAATACATTGGTCACCACCCCAATTCTTCCCGTGGGTGTCGTATGGATCGACTATGGGATTCAAGTGTCATTGGCCATTCTTTGATAGAAGTTTGATGATGGGCAGCAGTCATCATAGTGGACACACTACTGCATTTGCCAATCTCTTTGTCCTGCGTGATTACGAGTATTTTCCTTAACTTTACATCATAAGCCTATCTTACTCAACTGCTGGACGTAGGCCTCTCTTATTATTACCTTTGCGTATGGACGCATTTAGAAATTAAAAGCCCGTAATCGCCATGTTAGGCAAGCGGATTGGTGGTCGCATAATTGTTCAATGATGATGTTGCTGCCCATCCACAAAAACACTAGACTTTATTAGCTAACTTATTATTACAATTTACACTTTCACAATCGACGTAAATTCCTATTAGTTCAATAACATACTGTTAATGTTATAAAAATATGCCGTGTGGTGACGGCAGTAAGAATACATTTGTCACCACCCCAACTCCTCCTTGCGGGTGTCGTAAGAGTCGACTAAGGGATTAAAGTGTCACTGACCATTCTACAAGATTGATGATGGGCAGCAGCGTCATCATAGTGGACACATTACTGCGATCGCCAATCCGCTTGCCCAGCGTGGCGATTATGGGCATTTACCTCCTAATGCGTCTATACGCATAGTTAATAGGAGAGGCTTACGTCCAGCAGTGGACTAACATAGGCTGATGATGTGATGTGATGTGATGAATGTTATAAAGTATCTTTGTCTATGTATATTTATTAAATGAATTGCAATGTTTGAACAACAATGTTTCGTTAGAACAACCACAGAAACTTGTACCTGTGCTATTCTGCCTAAGTAGTACACTACATCACATCTACTTGTTTAGTAGATTTACCTTGGCCCAATATTGGTCATTGCCAATCATTGAGCGTGTACGCAAGGAAATTCAAAAAACTTAGTATGTATTATGCCTATTTTATTTGGTCTAGTATTCCATTATAATCTGAAATAAAGTCAAAGTCCATAAAGTCCATCTCTTTATTACATGGTACAAAGTGAACTACAAAATAACTTCTTAGAGTCTGGCTAACGAAAGCTGAGAATGAGAAATGGCGGCAAATTAATAAAATATAGAGTATGGTATCACTGGGTTGCACCCCGAAAATCAGTCTTGATACTTGTAATATATTTAAAACTTAAAATTATTTTGTTAAATTACCTGTATTTATTACAATCCAAATTAATATATTATATATATATGTACATAACGTAGCTGTTCCATGCAACTTTGTCTGCATGACACAATGCAATATGATGTAGGTATTGTAGGTACCTACTACTCTAAATGATAACCCATGTTATGAAATGGATCCCATATCAAATTTTAAGCAAATATGTTTAGTTATTTTCAAGTTATATCATAGATTCGACAACACCAAGTTAGTTTACTTGAAAATAACTAAACAGATTGGCTTAAAATTTGATATGTTTTTCAGCTCTTCATATCATTATAGTCTTTATACCATAATATGGCCGAAAAACAGAGTGATTTTCACACTTGGATATAACACTATTATATGTCTATACATAGGTATAGGTCATATTAGTAACGATTTGTAAATTGTATCATCGCAGAATGGGTGTAATCATGATTAAAACTACCTATAAAATTGTCCATTACGACAAAGTGCGAAAAACGTGAAATTCTAAACGAGTGGCGATTTTTTAAAACACGACCGATAGGGAGTGTTTTAAATCGACACAAGTTACGAATTTCGTTATTGCACGTGTCTCGTACGACGTTTTTTAGTACAGATGGCCCTCCGAAGTTTTGAACCTGACTTAAAATGACCCACTTCTCACACTAGAGCCTAAAATATGCACCATCTGTACTAAAAAAATATAATTCTGCCGGTGTGTGTATTTTTAATAAATAGGAAACGAAATATTTATATTTTTTATTCAGAATAATTAAAGTCAGATTTAAAAAACTCATACAATGATTCATATTAATGATTCATACTATTTGTGCCATAACACATAAATCACATAATAAACTCATCTAATGCAGTTTTTATGACATTGTCTCTTTCGCTGTACTTATCTTCCACATGAATGACATGGACAGTCATTGATTTCCAATCTGAGGCAGTTATACTCGTGAACTTTTTTCTTTCTTCTCCAACTCGCATAACTTTTCTACCGTATTTTTGACAGCGTTAACTCCTTCAACCTCTCCCAGACCTTCTGGTAAAAAAAACAAATGACCATTTTAAATCAACCTAACATAAATACAAACTTAAATCTATTATAGTCGATAGTATATTAGATAATGAGTACAAGAAAATTTATTGAATAAAGGTAAGTATCAAAATGGTACTACGTACTAACCTAGGAACACCGATATCGTGTGTAAACACTCATGTTTTTCCTTTTAAGCGAAGATTTTCTCCTCTTGTTTTTCTTTATATTTACTTATTATAGTACGCAGCAGCTTACGAACATTACTTTTCATAGTATTTTTCATCATAAACACCTTAAAACGTTGCAATTGTGGAAAGCGAGCAATGGGTGTCAAGTCGAACGAAAGACAGAACATGACGTTTGACAATTCAGCTTGTGATGCCATATGAAAAGTTCCGTAAAAAACTCATTCTCAGCTTTCGTTAGCCAGACTCTAGAAACCAACCATGACTCATGGAATGACTTTATGTCAAATATATCTGATAGACAGCCTGAATTAGTCCTACTTCATGTCAATATAAGATCAATGATTAAAAACATCTCGCAGTTGGATTATGTAATATCTTGTAGCCCTGTAACTATACACTTAGTTGTGATTACAGAGGCCAATTTGAATGACTCAATTTCATGTCTGTTTAATTTAAATAACTATGTATTGCAAACTAAATTGCGCAAAAATAGGAGGGGAGGTGGTATAATGGTATATGCTCACAAAAGCATTACATTTGTCGACATCCCAGTAAACACATTGAACTTTGAATGCCTGTTAGGTGATATTGTAACTTCAAGTGGTTATAAAACAAGATTGTGTTCCATTTATAGGCCTCCTAACTTGAATACTGGCCTATTTATAAAAGAGCTAACTAATTTATTATCTGGCTACCCTATTAACTCGAATTTTATCATAGCAGGGGATATGAATATAGACATATGTAGTAATAATAATACTGTAGATTCTTATCTTGGAAGCCTAAATGAGTTGGGCTTTGAAAGTTGTATCTCTCAATACACTAGAGTGGAATCCAATATTAATGGAATAACTAGCTCATGCATTGACCACATTTTTATTAGAGAACTATGTAATAATGACTCGCATCTGAACTCATTGCATTCAGCTGTTGTTCGAGATCCGTTAGCGGATCACTATATCACAGGCCTTGTCATCACTAGATCTAACCACTCAGTTGAGAAAAATAAGTATGTTTATATGTTAAATAATAAGAAAGTGCAGCAAGAATTAAAGCAAATAGATTGGAGTCAAGTATTCCTCTGTAATGACCCAAATAAATTAGTTGATATTATTATTGATAAATTTCACGCTATTTATACCAAATGTACCTACCAATCTGCCTCTAATTTGAAATCTGAGCGGAACTGTAATTGGATATCTAATAAACTAATAGAAATGTGTAACAAGAAAAAAGAGTTATTAAACATCTATTTAAATGATACTAGTAATAAACATAATGAATATATATATAAACAGTACAGAAATAAGACTAATAAATTGATAAATAAGGCCAAAAATATGTGTACTCGTAGAGAAATCTGTACGAACTATAATAATCCAAAAAAAATGTGGGCTATCATAAATAGGTTAACAGGTAGAATAATTAATGCGGTGGATGACCTCCTCCTTAAGTCATTTAGATTGGAAGCCAAAGATTTGTCAAATAAATTCGCAAAAGACTTTGAAAATAATGTTAGAAATGTATTTGTTACCTGTGACAGGCCATTACTTAGTGAAAATAAATACATAAATACACCTAAATCAACAGTGCGCTTGAGTAAAATTAATGAAGACACACTACACAAAATAATCTTAAAAATGGATGATAAAAAAAGCCCAGGCCATGACAAAATTAGAGCCAAAGATGTCAAATTCATATTCAGAAATATCACCCCAGTATTAACTCACCTAATAAATGTATGTATCTCACAATCTACATACCCAGATAAACTGAAAATAGGCATAATCAGACCAGTGCACAAAAAAGGCACCTATTCTGACACAAATAATTACAGGCCGATCACCATACTCTCATGTTTAGACAAAATTATTGAAAGATACTTGGGCAATATTATAAACAACTTCTTATCAGATAATAACATTATTAATAGCAATCAATTTGGTTTTCAAATAAATAAAAGTACATCAATGCTATTATCCACTTTTACTGATGAAATTCATTAATAAAAATTTAAAAAAAAAAAATTAAAAAAAAAAAAAATGAAAAAATTAAAATTTTAATTGCATTTACATAAAAGAAAACATGTATTAGCCGTTATGATTGATTTCAGTAAAGCATTCGATACTTTAAATCATGATATACTTTTCAAAAAAATGTGGCAGAATGGTATACAGGGTCCTGTTTTGGAGCTACTTAAAAAATTATCATATAAATAGATTTAATGCAGTCAGGGTAGCAGGTGAGCTTAGTGACATGAATATGACTACTTACGGCACGGCTCAAGGGTCGATCCTGGGCCCTACCGAGTATTTATTATATGTTAACGACATGTGTAACATATTCCAGCAGGGTTCTGTGTACCAGTTTGCAGATGATACTTGTCTGATTGTGGCTCACAAAGATTTGTTGACAGCTCAAAGTTTAATGCAACAGAACTTCAACCTTCTATGTAGGTGGGCACATGATGTAGGGCTGTCCATTAATTATAATAAAACTAAGCTGATGCACATACGATCACCCTATATAGGAACCTCTAGTACTCCGGTAGTAGTTGCACATGAACACTCTTGTATGCACAGTCAAATTGTACCTTGTAACTGTGCATGCCTAGACATAGTATCTGAACACACTTACCTCGGGCTCATAATCGATAATAAATTTAATTGGAGTCCGCACATCAATTACATTTGTAGAAAACTGAGGTCAATCTTAGCAAAACTATCTATACTAAAGCAGAAGTTATCCTATAGGATATTGAGATTACTATACATGTCGCTAGCAGATTCAGTCATAGGTTATGGCCTGTCCAGTTATGGGAGAACATATAAATCATATTTAAATAAAATATTAAAGTTACAATTAAGACTATTAAAAACCATTGTACCTTTGAAAATCAAATACCAGTACAGATACAACTATGAGAGCCTATTCAAATATTGCAAGGTATTGCCAATCCGTGATAATATTGATCTGTCGTTGGTGTCTCAATATAGCAGTAAAATATCTGTTCTGACAAAAAGATGTAGACACGGAAACCTGCGCAAATTAAATCATCTTCCAACATATGTAGTGCCTACTAGTACTAACGAATATGGCAAGAGAGTATGGACAAGTGCATTACCTCAGACTTTGAATAGGCTTCCATTCGTTTCAACTTGTAATAAAACTCATAAACAAATTGTAAGGCTCTTTAAGAAAGTGCTTATTAAAAGACTGCATTAGAACTTAATATTATCCGCCTATGTTAAATATGTCAGATAATGCATGATATTCTGTAAGGTAAAATTATTGTGAAATGTACATTAAGTGCCTCACTAATGTAATTAATTAAATAAATAACCATTTAGTAAGACCTAACTCACCTAAAATCTAAATAATTATTAGATTAGAGTTTTGTGTACCTAAAAAAATCATAAATGTACCTTTGTGTGAAATAAACAGTTAAAATTTTTTTTTTTTTGGTAGGTACCAATTGGAACCCTAGAACCATTTTAGAACCATACCAAATATATTTTTTACGTCGCTGTGCAATAGTTATCGAGTGGTCTCCAAAAAGCATTAGACTGAGAAAAGTTTTCAAAATTGGTATTGGTATTTTCTTCGCACAGATAATTTCTAAGATACTTAGAGTTGATATAAAGTCCCAAGTGTGTACTGTAGGTAGAGGTTGTATAACAATCCTCTACATTACTTGTTACTTTCGGGTAAATTCTATATTTCACGCACCGCGTAAACACAAAATAAACGATTGTTCTTCAAAGTCTACCTCTGATTTTCTTTTTACACCTGCACCTCCCACAGTACTTAACTTAAACGTTAAACGTCGCAATCGTTGACTATTGACAACATACATCAACACATCATCAGCCTCTCTCAGTCTCAGTCCACTGCCGGACGTAGGTTTATCCTGTTAACAATGACCACCTATGGATACATTAGTAGGTAAATGCCCATAATCACCACGCTGGGTAAGCGGGTTGGCGATTGCACTAGTGTGTTCCCTATGTGATGCTGCTGCCCATCATCAATCTGTATTATTGGCAACATTGCGAAATAATTCTTAATTAGAAAGAGAATATTCTGAAGAGCATGAGAGTATTCACATCAAAATTTCCAGTAATAAGCAATTTTGAGAATGTTCTGAAACTTGTACATTGCTACTAATAATCATCGATAACTAAGTTAGATAACTAAAGCCGCGTTTATATTTGTCTGTTGTGTTGTGTTGTGACGCATCAGAACGGTATCGGTTTCAAGTATTTAATATCGTGGCATTCACATTTATCTGATGCACTGTGTTGTGACGGCGTGTGTTGTGTCGCGTCATAAGCGATCCCGGTCCGCGTCAGACCGGGTGAGGTACGGGGGGCGGGGAAGCGACACGGCACAGCAGTGTGAACGCGCCAGTGTCGTGTCGTGACGTGTCAGAGCTGCAAACTGTGCCTTCGACGCTCTAAAATACTGATGAAATTTTTCAGGATCACTCTCGAGCTCTTTAACGAGACAATGAAACTCGCCTTTAGTTTCTATCTTTTTATTTACTGCATGAACCCAGTACCTCCTTCTCTTTCTTTCTTTTGTAAGAACGTAGCCAGCGCCAATAAATGCAATTCATCTTCAAAATTGGAATCTGAATCGGATGATTCTTAAAAGAACATTGCGAACGTGTGAGCTATCCGAGTGCTGAGAACGAACTGATATAAAATTGCGTCAGAATGCG
This sequence comes from Thaumatotibia leucotreta, assembly GCA_025490895.1. NCBI lineage: Eukaryota > Metazoa > Arthropoda > Insecta > Lepidoptera > Tortricidae > Thaumatotibia > Thaumatotibia leucotreta. Next base: position 29,459 of record JALPQI010004449.1, read on the forward strand.
TCACAGCACGTCATATAAATGTGAAAGGTAGCCATCACGACAGAGAGCATCATAACACAACACGACAGACAAATGTGAACTTAGCTTAATTCATTTTCACTGTACCTACGAAAGGCACAGTTTTTGAACTTGAACTAAATTATTCGCTTGCAGCTCAAACACGCTCCCCCCAGACTACTACAAAAACCCACAGTAAATTCGCCGAGCACGTCCTCATCTAAATCTTGCCCGCTTTTACTATCTTTGTAGGAAGTGGATTTACGTAAAACGATTGCATAAACAAGCAAAGAAAACCAATAATCCGCGGAGTTGCTGAATAAAACACAAACTATCGGAATCCGTGAGGAGCGGTTCCTGATTTATCTGTAGATGGTTTTATTCGTGAATGATTTTGTCAATCATTCACTCCTAAGATTACATATGTAATTGATTGGCTACGAGTACATGTAGGTACACGCTGAACTGAACCGATATCTAGTAAGAAACAATAAAGTAGGTAGGTAACTATCTAAATACCTAACTAGTAACAACTTCGCGCAAAATACCCGTAACCACTCACCAACTTTCACTGTTTCGTTTTTGAATGAAATAAGTATACTTGAAAACTACACTTGTTAAAAAGTTATTATAATTTACATTCCAAAACTTCAGCGGTAAACTTGATAAGTATCTATGTATTTTTACCCCTAGCTCTATTAGGTATATATATTATTATCAATGAATAAAATTGTAGTTTTAATCTTGTATATTTTGTCGAATAAATTTTCTTATTAATACAAACCAGAAATAAGTTAAACTCAAACGTTTGGTCTGTTCTTCGGGTATCATTTTCATTGTTCCATTAGTTTTAGGCCACTTGTCTTTTAGAAAAACAGTGTAATAAGTGAGTTTATGACGTAAAAATAGGAGTTATTATGTATTCTGTTTCCTTAACTAATTTAGAAAAAAAGCAAGAAATACCTAGCATAGATTTTTCTTAGAACATAGTCCAAAACTTGTGGATATTGATGATAAGAAGACGATAAAAATTTAAAATTAAGATAAAATTGATCTTTCCACATTCAATTCTTTTGTTAAATAATGTAAAGACCGTATTGTTATTTATAAATACAAGTTCAACCTGGTCTAACTCTTGAAATATGTATTATTTTGCGTTTCTATTTTCTGAGTGTATGGCGTGTAGATATTTTTGAGTGTTATGTGATATATGGCTACTTTCCAAATTATTTCTTTTAGGGTCTTTATGATGCTTTCAATATTGCCTATCAAACGTATTTCGGACAAACCTATTCAGCTGAATGTAAGACTATTTCAGCGACTGCATGTTACTATTTTTAGAAACAATAAGGCAAGATGCTGCCCGAGTATATTATCTAAACGGTGTCTTCATGATTTCCCAATCAAGCATACGCAAATTAAATGTGGTGGATTTAATGTTTTACTTAAAATAGGATTTTTACACAACGATTTAGATGACCTTCACTTTCTTATGCGTATAAGAACAGTAAAACAGCGACAAGAATCAGCCACACATAAAAGCCTTAATGAAACACCATGGGCTTGATCCATCGTTGGAACAGGTGGATATAAATGCTCCATGATTGTTATATTGGATGTCAAAGTCAGAATACACGTAAGCTACATACCATATTCTCTTTAAAGTATCCTTTCACAAATTTAGGACATTTTTTTTGTGAAATTTAAGTGCTATGAAAATACCTAAATGTTTGACATTACGAAGCACGTGAAATCGTGTCTTTCATATTACGATTTTTTTATGTGTGATGTCGTCTTTTTCGTAAACCGTTAATTTTTTTGCAGTATTTGTCCGAAATATTTTTTATTACTCGGGTGGATTGGGTTAGTTGCGTCTAATCCAGATGTTTCACGTCGAGTTTCTAGGATGAAATGTATACCTTATTAAAGCAGTAATTAGACACATGTATGTTTTTTATGTAAAAATGTAATATAAAAAAAAACCGGCCAAGTGCGAGTCGGACTCGCGCGCGAAGGGTTCCGTACCATTATCAATTTATTGTTAAAAAAATACAGTTAAATCAACCTACCTCAAAAACTGTAAGAGATAATTTAATCAAACCAAAAATCGTTGATAGAGTTTATTAATGTGCATAACATATATTTTTTTTTGAATTTTGTATCGCGTAGTTTAAGAAATAGAGGGGGGGGGGACACATTTTTCAGACTTTGAAAGCTGATATCTCAAAAACGATTTGCTTAAATAAAAATGAGATTTATAAACCTTCATATCATTTTCAAAGACCTTTCTATTAATACCCCACACGCTTATATACAGCTAAAAAAAATGTTCTATCCCTCAGTTACATGTATGGAGGGCCCCCACCCCAATGGTTTTTTATAATTTAGTATCATAATCCTGTAGCGGTTCATACAACACATATACTTACCAAATTTCGTTACTGTAGCATTTATAGTTTCCGAGTAAATCGGCTGTGACAGACGGACAGACGGACAGACGGACATGACGAATCTATAAGGGTTCCGTTTTTGCCATTATGGCTACGGAACCCTAAAAATACGGCCAAGTAAAGTTGTATTTATAAATAACAATACAGTCCTTACACTACTGCGTTGATTGAAATATTACATTCTTGTGCATTTTACTACATATCTTTGATGAGACCAATAGTGGGCTCATGAAAGCTAGGGTTTTGTTTTTATTTTATCATTATCGTTAAGTAAGTACTTAAAGCGTGTACTGTAAGTACAAATATTTTGACCGTTGCCGTTGCCACAATTGCGCGTAGTTCTAATATCACTCACACTGTAAGCTAATCTACATGGGTACCTAAATCGGTGTTTCTATGCGATTTTTGTACCTACGCGTTTTTATTGTTGATTACTATCAACACTTTATTTTCCCTTTTATAAAAGTAAACGACACCATTATGGCAGAATAGCAGACACACACGCTTCTGCTACAAGATAACCGAAAATGATTCCACTATTTATACCAACGCAGTTCGTCAATAATTTGGGAATGGTAATGACTTGATTTGTGCGACGGAATAATCGCATAGAACTACCCAAATAATTATGGACGGAAGGGATTCTTTACTATTCTATTCTGTCACCAACATATAATTTAATGTTTAATCCTATTCATAAACGTCTGCTAACATAACAAGCTGCTAATAATTGTTTGTCCCTTTCGGTCTTAACAATGTGTCCATAAGAGCAAAAGGGACAAACAATTATTAGCGGCTTGTTAAGTTAGCGGACGTTTATGAATAAGGGGGTAAGTTTTTACATTAATCAAACATGGCATTTTTATAGTTACAGTACACCTATTATATTATACACCAAGGAAATAAAGCACTGTTTTATGTCACGGGTACGACATTGAATTCTGAACGTAACGAAGGACTCCTAGTTTTACTCCCGAGCGAAGCGAGGGAATTAAGACTGCATCCTGAGTGCAGTGAGGGATTCAAGCGCCCAAGACAAAAACAGTTTTATTCCCGAGGTATATGGGTATATTCTACTTTTATGGTATGCAAAACAATAATAAAACCGACCAAGAGCATGTCGGGCCATGCTGTGTAGGGTACCGCAGTTATTCAAAGACGGCTGAGCCGATTATATTCGAAATAGTTTTGTTTTAAAGTATTTTATAAGCCCACAATCCATGATTTTGTTTCATATTTTTTGGACCTACGGACCAAAAGTTAGAGGCCCCCCCCTCAACACGCACAACTTTTTTGTCTGGAGCAATTATATCCGAAAATATTGACTTTAGAAAAAAAGTTTCTTTTAAGACCCCTATTATTTTTAAGAGACCTATTCAATGATACCCCATACTACAGGATTACAGCAAATAAAAAAAAATATGACCACTTCACCAGTTGGGGCGGAAAAATTTGTCTACTTTTTATTGTACCACTTTGTTGGCATGATTAATATGTATACCTGTTCCAAATTCCATATTTCTAGTATTAACGGCCACTGAGCTATGCTGCTGACAGACGGATAGACGGACAGACGGCCAGACGGACAGACGGACATGGCGAAACTATAAGGGTTTCGTTTTCAACTCCTGGTAATGTGCAAACTCGGATTTCAAACATTTAGGATTAAATGAAGATATTAAAATGATTTCCAGCCTGCAAGGAATTAATTCCCGGAAATAATCTTATTATCCTGCCCTACCTACCTTTTAGTATTTCAGAACTTTTTATAAATTCGAGCGGTAGTAATCCTCTTTGTGCTCTAACTGGCTTACGTCCAAATGTAATGGGGTAATTTCGTTCAAATACAGTGAGATCAGCTAATTTAGATTCTCAGGTAAAATCTTCGTTACTTACCTAGGTATTTACTTTAAATAAAGTGCAAGCCGTTCAAACACGATATGGTTTACTTTTGTCTATTTAGTGGGTTCAATTGTCATATATGAATTTGTGGTTACGGAATCAGTAAGGTAAATCTTTATCAGCAAAAAAGGTAGAATGTCCGAACATTTCCCAAATGAATCTAACACTCTCTTCGTTGAATGATAGGTACCTAAGCCGATTATTATAGTCCAAGAATTCGTATTGTTAATGATTATGTTTTGTATAAGCTTCGTAGAAATTGTAAATTGGAAATATTAAGCAGTTTTATTCTATGATATATTAAAAAATAAAGATATGTTACATCGGATTCAAAAGTGAAACATTCCGATTACGATAATTTTAACAATTGCTCTTAGTTCTACCTAGACCAGCGACAGGTGTGTACCGTTTCCAAGTTCCCACAAACCATATAAGTTGAGCCCTAAAATATCATCTTATGATAATATATGACAACAATGAAAATCACAAAATAAAAAAAAACTAAGAGCGATTGTTAGAATTATCGTAATCTGAGTGCTTCACTTTTAGAGCCTATATAACGTATTTTTAATATATAATACATCATAGCTCCACCATTTATACGCAGTTTCACAATAATGTGGGAATAGTAATGACTCAATCGATGTCTTAGAATCAACGCATGCGAGGAAGAGATGCCGATGACAGGTTAGGTTTTAGGTTAGATTAGTTTTACTTCTTACCCTTAAAACATCAAACGTTGAAGGAAACGTTGCGACACTGACGCACACGATCACATATGTATGTTCGATTACATTTCAATAGTGATGAATTATTTGTTAAAATGATTCAGAAATAAAGACATAAAGAATAAGAACGAGTTCCCCAGGTGGAGGTTCCAGGCTCTGTCTGAGGTGGTACTTGAACTTGGACACAATATTTAGATACATGATATTTCTTGTAAGGAGACTTTTTACCACACTATGGGGAAGCAACTATGTGTTATACTCGTAAATTACTAGAAGTACCTACGACTGCTTAAAAAAAACCGGCCAAGTGCGAGTCGGACTCGCGTGCAAAGGGTTCCGTACCATTATCAATTTATTATTAAAAAATACAGTTAAATCAACCTGCCTCAAAAACTATAGGAGATAATTTAATCAAACCAAAAATCGTTGATAGAGTTTATATTAATGTGCATAACATTTATTTTTTTTACAATTTTATATTGCGTAGTTTAAAAAATAGAGGGGGGGGGGGACACATTTTTCAGACTTTGAGAGCTGATATCTCGAAAACGATTTGCTTAAATAAAAATGAGATTTATAAACTTCGATATCATTTTCAAAGACCTTTCTATTAATACCCCACACGCTTATATACAAGTAATAATATTTTTCTATCCCTCAGTTACATGTATGGAGGGCCCCCACCCCAATGGTTTTTTTTACAATTTAGTATCATAATCCTGTAGCGGTTTATACAACACATTATCCTTACCAAATTTCGTTACTGTAGCATTTATAGTTTCCGAGTAAATCGGCTGTGACAGACGGACAGACGGACAGACGGACATGACGAATCTATAAGGGTTCCGTTTTTGCCATTTTGGCTACGGGACCCTAAAAACACAGAACTAAATATTTTATAAAAGAATAATAATAATATGAATCTGCGAATGGCACTAGTATTTTTTGAACTGAAACATTTTGCTATTTGTAGCATTCCCAAATATAACATAACAAAATATTTACATTGTGATCGCTTTATGCGGTATCAACCTTTTTCGCTTCGAAAATAGACATAAATATTTTTTTTAACAATGAATGTGAAATGTACTGTTCGCCGTGTTGTGTTCGTGTAATATTCAAATAGTTTATTACACTGGTATATTGTTATGAATGCTCAATAATAGTTATGGTATCTATACATGTGTGATAGAATAATCCCTGGGGTAGGCGAAATAGGGGGTAATTAATAATTACACAAACGATCCCAATGGGTCGAAGTACATCCGCAAAGACGGATAAGGTAAGATATTGTACATATATAATTCTAATGGTTGACGTTACAGATTTGCCAAATTTACAAAAATAAAATGAATTTCATATGTACATACATAATGAACTGTGATCCGCACTTAGAAGTTAATCATAGAAAATGATAGTTTTGATCTATCCCAGATATAAGGTGGAAGTACTAGTGCGCAACATGTTAACAGAGAGTATTTATTTGAATCACTTACGGGAAGTACTTATTTGAATCATAGGAAATGAATACATTTACGGGAAGTCACAAATAGTATAATTGGAAGTACTAGTACCCGACGCTGTACCAATACTAGTCATCATAGCTTGAGTTGCCATCGATAAGATGTTTATAATTGCTTGTATGACCAAAATCTTGCCGACAAGCTCACAGATTATAAAATCAACTATTAGGACATTTAAACGATGATTAATGTATGTGCCTTTAAGGCTTCATATACCAACTGTGAAATAATTAACTTGTATCAAAAGTATTTGCATAATTTTAAGACAGGCTGACATTTGTTAAGACTGAGTGTTAATATTTTGTCCCAATATGTAACAATGAAACCTGTACAAACAGCAACACAGCTAGATATACACTTCAAAAATTGGAAATATTGCATGAAAGAGAATCACACTTACAGTCACATGTCAGTTACATAGGAATGCTGAGCCACTTGGCAATGGATGCAATTTGGTCGTGTAATATTATGGGTTCGGTATTTTTCGTTAGTAGGCATGACCGCGACATGACCGATGGTCCCCGATGATATGTCATCGAATCTTTGTTGCGTCAAATTTTCAGTATTTGAAAACTGTTAGAGTCTGTGTGTGCAAAAACCCTAGACACTCACCAAATAAAACTCAAAATAACATTGATGGCCCAAGTCTATCCCCGAAAATTTCTCCAGAAAATCAGAACGTAACTCATAGGAGGAAAATACTAATTAATGTGCCGACAAACAATTCATTCAACTCGTTGTCGGAAATGGAGGAGTCTCCAGGTGAGGAGTCTTCAGAAGAAGATGAAGATGAGTTGGCCAAAACATTACTCAACAGAAGTTGCCCAGACTTAATGACGAAGAGCGTATTTGATGTAGAGTATCTTCAAGATAAATTGTCTGCGCTGCAACAAAAGTATGACTCAGCTGAAATTGAAATCGAAGACCTCATATCTGAAAACAATTCTTTAAAAAAGAAATTACAGGAATACGAAAAGAAAATAAAACAGTTAACTGCGATCTGCACATCTACCGACTCTACGCCTACATCTAAGTTTGGAAGCATCAAAAATACTATTACATTCAAGATAATGAAAAAGCTGAAGTTGGATTTTTCAATGACTGCCGGTGACTCCACACGGCTACCAAAATCACCTCCGGCTATTAGTCGTGAAACCATCAAAGAACCCAGGAGTATCATTTCTTCAAGTATCTCTGCATCGGCGCAAATCCCGGTGATGACATCGGATGATTCCTTAGATCCAAAAGTGTGCCTAATCAGTGGCAACACTACGGGGATGTTGAAAATCGCACGCCGAGCCCTCAGAACAGACAATATTTGTCACTACCTTATACCAGACGTAGGAGTTCGCCAGCTCTTCGATGGATTAGAAAGAAAACTTACTGGATTTACTTATAAGGACTACTGTATTATTTACATTGGAAAGGCTGATTTTTATGTAACGCCTTATTACTACGACTTAATCGCCTATATTCGAGAGAAAGTGAAATCTGTACAACACACAAACGTTATTATATGCGTACCTACCTTTAAATCATGTCATCATGCAAAGCTTTTCAATTCACGAGTATAGCAATTCAATCAGTTGCTGTATTTGGATAATTTATCTTCACAATAGACGTGTCGATGTAATATGCTTGAGCGAAACATTTATTCAAAGAGGGGCTGAAGGCAATCTAAGACTTAAAAATTACAAGCTAGCCTCATCCTTTTCACGCCAAAAACAGAAGAGAGGTGGGTCATGTATACTGGTATCCAAAGATATGTGTTTTAAAGTACTTCAAGTATGTAAAGACCTAAATAAATCTAACATTATTGAATGTACCGGTATTGAGATTGTTGACCATAAACTCATAGTTATAAATATCTACCGTGTGCCCAAATACGCATATGTAAAACAGTTTTTATTACATCTAGAGGCGCTTCTATACAAATTAAACAAAAACATAAAGTAATCCTTAGCGGCGATTGGAATTTCAATATTTTGAAAGCAGATAAAAATACCAGGGAAATTTTAAGCATCCTTAAAAATTACAAATTCCAGACTCACGTCAATTTGCCCACGCGAGGCGAATCTTGCTTGGACCAAATCGCTAGTAACATAAACAAAGTCACTTCGTTTACTCTTCCATTGGCTCTCTCGGATCACGAAACTGCACAGTTCATTTCTATCAACGTAAAAAACATATCTACGAAAACATTGCGCTATATTAGAAAAAGGGACTATAGCCATGATAACCTGCAAAAATTTTGTGTCTGCATGGCACCCCTATCTTACTCTGAGGTTCTTGGTAAAGACGATACTAATGCAGCCTTTAACGAGTTCCATGATATATTGTGCATGTTGAACGAATTGTGTTTCCCATACGTAAAAGTTAAAATTAAAAATAAACAGTCAAATAACTGATGGCTCACAAAAGGCTTACGTCGTGCATGTGCCAATAAAAAAGGCTTTATTTAAAGGAGAAAACAAACAAGTTTGCAAACAAGTTAAAGTATACTCAATACACCAGTATATTGAAAAGATGTATTAAGAAATCGCAACAGCTACACAACAAGAAACGTATAATATCGGTAAAATGTAAATCTAAAGCAATATAGCAAATTATAAATGAAACATCTTCTCAATTTAACAGCATAGATTGTATAGAAAATAGCGAGTAAAATATTTCAACCCATCTGACATAGCAGTCCACTTCAATGATTTCTTTATTAATAATGAACCTGCAATAAATTATTCTGACTTCAACTATCCTAGCTTAAAAATTAATTCTCAGAAAACTTAGTTTTGACGATACATATAAAATTATTTTATCGCTGAATGCAAGCAACGCGATAGGCATAGATTGTGTTAGTACTAGAGTTATCAAGCTGAGTACTATGTACATTGTGAGACCATTGACACACATAATCAATTTGTCATTCGCAGAAGGTTGTTTCCCTGATAGATTAAAAACTTCTGTAGTCAAACCTATTTTTAAAAAAGGGGAAAGAGAGTGCTTGAATAACTATCGACCTATTTCTCTTATACCCATTATCTCAAATTTTTTTGAAAAAGCAATGCACACACGGCTGATTTCATTTTTAAATACACACAACATTTTGAACGATAGCCAATATGGGTTCCGAAAAGACAGTTCAACCACCGTGGCATGCTTTAACTTGATAAAACTGATAACAGAATGTCTAAACGAAAGGATTACAGTGGCAGCCATATTTCTCGACTTAAGTAAGGCCTTTGATTTTGTTAATCATTCACTATTGCTGCGTAAATTAGAAAGTTATGGTATTCAAGGAAATGCGACACAGATGGTTAAGGTATTACTTGACTGATAGGCAGCAGTGCACAGAATTACATCACATTCATGCCAGAGAACAAGTAATAACCCGCTCAGAGTTTAAGTATAACCGCAATGGTGTACCACAAGGAAGCATACTAGGTCCATTACTCTTTCTATTGTACATCAACGATTTGCCAGACCATGTTGGCCACAATTGTATCATGTTTGCGGATGACACAACTGTAACAGTTAAGGCAAATGACATTACGGATTTCAATGATGACATAAACGATGCTCTTGTGAATGTAATTAGTTGGTTAAATAATAATAAATCGAAAATTAATGTAAGTAAGACTCATGTAATGCAATTCAAGACACCAAAAAGTAGTAGTTTAGAGTTGGATATTCGACATGGTAATGTGCAGGTAGATGAAGTCAACAGCACAAAGTTCCTTGGCTTGACGATTGATCAATCTTTCAATTGGAAAAACCATGTTATGGACTTATGTGCCAAACTTGTTAAATATGTATTTGCTCTGCGAAGACTAAGCACCACGAGTTCTAAGGATGTTGCATTTGCCCCTCGCCAAGACCCTAATATATAGGAACAATGCTTATAGTATGGGTATACAGTAGAGTGTCCCGTCAATGTATGGAAAAAAAAATTTTTTGAGCTACAGTTTCCCGAGAGGCATCAATTTTTTTGTAAATTTACACACATTCCGAAACGAGTAAAAAAATGAAAATATATGTCATCTTTAGGGCTCTACCGCAGTGTAAAGATTTGATTTTTTTCTATTTTTCCGAAAAAAATTATATGCCAAAATATGTTTACATATAATTGTAGTATTTTTTTTATAAAAATAAATTAAATAAAAAAATATAGGAAAAATATAATTTAAAAAAATCCATATTACATTAAATTTTTTTTCTTTTCATTTTTAATTTTATAGCTTGTCTTAAATCTATATTTCATGAAAAATATCATTTTTTAATTTTCAGCTCAGGGAGCCGAATGGTATCACATGGACGTTCGACATGATCTTCGTTTTGTCCATGTTCATCTTAAGACCAACATCTTCAGAGACTCTACTGAGATCATCGAGCATAGTACTTAAGTCCTCCATGGTCTCAGCCATGACCACTATATCGTCGGCAAACCGAAGGTGAGTGATGTACTCACCATTGATGTTAATGCCAAATCCCCTCCAGTCCAGAACCTTGAAAACATCTTCCAGTGCAGCGGTGAACAATTTAGGTGAGATAACATCTCCTTGTCTTACTCCTCGCTGCAATGGAATCGGTTTCGAGCTCCGGTCCTGGAGGCGAACTGACATATTGGCGTTTTCGTACAGGCACTTCAACACTTCGATGTACCGGTAGTCTACTTGGCACCGCTGGAGAGACTGTAGTACAGCCCACGTCTCGATAGAATCAAAGGCCTTTTCGTAGTCCACAAACGCTAAGCAGAGGGGCAAGTTATACTCTTCGGTCTTTTGTATAACTTTACGGAGCGTGTTTATGTGGTCTACGGTGCTGAAGCCTTTTCTGAATCCGGCTTGTTCAGGAGGCTGGAAGTCGTCGAGCCTACGTGTGAGACGGTTTGTGATGACTCTCGAAAACAACTTATAGACATGGCTCAGAAGCGTGATGGGTCTGTAATTCTTTAACAGGGTGTTGTCACCCTTTTTGAAGAACAACACCACCACACCTCTGTTCCATGCCTTTGGCGTTTTGCCTCTAAAGATGGCGGAATTAAACAGCTTTTGAAGGGCCCTAGGGACTGGTTTCCCACCCGCCTTCAGGAGTTCGGCTGTTATTCCGTCATCGCCTGGTGCCTTATTGTTTTTGAGTTGTTTGAGAGCCATCCTAATCTCGTACAGGCTGACGTCCGGTATATCTTCGGTATGGTGTCGAGTCAATTTAGCTCGTGGGTCGTTAGCTAAATTGGAGATGGGTCTTCGTGTTGATGTGTACAGCTGTCCGCTGAAAGTTAGAAACTCTACACTCGAAGTTGTTGACGAATATGTATACCTGGGACAAACAGTCCAGCTGGGTAAGTCCAACTTCGAGAAGGAGATCAATCGTCGAATCACTGGGTTGGGCGGCGTTCGGGAGACTACGCAATATCTTGTCGTCCAATATACCGCAGTGTCTCAAGTCGAAAGTCTTCGACCAGTGTGTGTTGCCAGTGATTACTTACGGATCTGAAACGTGGTCGTTCACTATGGGACTCATTAGGAGGCTCAGAGTCACTCAACGAGCGATGGAGAGGGCAATGCTCGGGGTTTCTCTGCGAGATCGCATCAGGAATGACGATATCCGCAGAAGAACGAAAGTGACTGACGTAGCCCGAAGAATCGCCAGGTTGAAGTGGCAGTGGGCTGGCCATATTGCCCGGAGGACCGATGACCGGTGGGGTCGGCGTGTTCTCGAGTGGCGACCACGCACTGGACGGCGCAGCGTGGGAAGGCCCCCCACAAGATGGAGCGACGACCTTGTAAAGGTTGCGGGTGTGCAATGGATGCGGACAGCTCACGACCGATCTGTGTGGAACTCTCTGGGGGAGGCCTATGTCCAGCAGTGGACGTCAATTGGCTGATGATGAGCCGAATTAAAAAAGTTTTTATTTGAAAACTTCAAACGATGGTAGAGCCCTAAAGATTTAGTCTAAATTTTTTTTTATTATTTTTCCCGTAATCTACAATTTATTTAGAGGCTTTTGGTAGGTCTCGCGTTAAAAAGTCAAATTCGGGACACTCTAGTATACAGGTCTACAACAAGATACCGAATGACATTAAAAACCGCCCGCCAAACCAATTTAAGACGTGTTTAACAAAATGGCTATCGAATAAATGTTTCTACTCTATTAATGAATTCTTAAATGAAAACTAATTGTAATAAGTATTTAATAATTTAATTTCCTTTATGACATGGCGACTTGTTGAATTGTAATTTATGTAATTTTAATAATAACTATTGAGTATTATTTTGAATAATCGCTTGCATGACATTTTAATATAAGTACTTTTAATATTTGCATGCTCTATTGTGAGTAGAGTATACCGTGCACTTTAAAATGATAACAGCTATTATAATACCTACTGTATTCTTGCAAATAAACGATTTGATTTGATTTGACCTACGGTAATACATGTCAGCTCAACTTGTTAAAGTTTTAAATTTATTAATCTTTAAACGCTTCCTAACATATAATGTCAAAAAACGTAAGGTTTTTTTAATAAAAATCAGAAACTGAAAAATGACCGTAAATATCGCAGTTTTTCACGTACTACGTAACTAGCACAACTTTTTTTTGCTTGCAAAATGTGGTTTTATAGTGCCCTATGGTGTCTAAACAACATATCAAAAATGCAGCTATACTGCATGCTTTGCGAGTTTAATGTAAAGTTTGACCGTACTAATAATTATATTGATTACTCGTATTTTATAGTTATTTACTTTGTTTCTATTATCACTGTGCACTGTTACAACCAGCCCTGGGGGTAGGGATAATTGCAACAAATTCCATCCTTCACTGTGAGCCATTTTTCTGTTAAACTATTCGATGTATGAAGTTTATTTTGGTACCAATAGATACATGAAATATGTATCTATTGCATGTAAAGATGCAAAGTTTGACAACTGCTACCAAAAAAATATTAAAATCAAAAACTGAAAATTGTTACGTTCATACCTGGTCTCCCCTACGAGTACCTATTTATCCTCTCATCTGTGGATAATAATTATGCCCACTTACGCACATCTGTGGAACCTAATTTTTATCGCTCCACAAACAAGCATTCTAGTCCGAATAGTTTCCTAAAATATTGTTTTCTTCGGTTGTTTACGGAATTAAAGCCAGGATTTTGGGTAAAAAGTATTGTTTATTAAATTATGTAACATATTATAATGCGTTATCATTTCAAAAAACTGTTATGACTGTATGGCTGGTATCATTACTAAGGTGAAGGTATCTGACCATATTTAAGGATTTTTGAATTTGTAAAATCTGTTTCCTACCGTCTTTTATATGTTTAGTTCCAAGATTTATGTAACAGATAATAAAAAATCATAACATGTGGGGTCATGAGTAAATATTTCAAAATAAACTGCTTTATGTATTCTACCAAAATGGTGCTAACACTCGGAAGGTTTTCGACTAACAACAACCCGCCATTTTCTCAACGACCTACGTTCAATTTCCCGCTTGCTATCTGTCTTGCTTCATTGGCTTTACGTTTCAATAGGTTAAAGCGAGACAAATACTTGTTTCGCTGTATATTCGTCGTATATATAGGTACAGTGTATGAAGCCAATCTTGGGCTTGCCACAGACGCGGCATAGAAAAAGCGAAGCCATTGCTGGGTCTCCCACAGCTGAGAGGATAATCAGCCTTCATCACTCCGTGACTCTGATCTCTGGTAAATTTTGATGTACGTTAGCAGGCAACCCGTTGTGGATTAAAATGGTGTACGAGTATGTAGTGGTAACTACATATGTGTTACCTATTCTACTGCTATGAAAGCAGCTAACTACGAGTAGTGAATGCGCCGCTAATGCCCTAATGGCGGGAGCAATTTGATGCCCGACCCGAGATACCTACTTACTTAATCGAAATATCATCATTCCATATCGATCTGCCAGAGCATGATGCGTTCCCGTTTGTCGTTGGGAATAAACTGTCAGAAGGAAATAACACACATCATTGTCAGCCTATATAAGTCAGCTGCTAGACAACGGCCGCTCCTTAGCCTAGGCGTATGGACGCATTAGGATGTAAATGCCCAGAATCGCCACACTGGGCAAACGTGATGCTGCTTCTGCCCATCATCAATCTTACATAAATAATTAGTCAGTGACACTTCAATCTCTTACCCCCTTATTCATAAACGTCTGGTAACTTAACAAGCCGCTAGTAATTGTTTGTCCCGTTCGGTCTTAACAATGTGTCCATAAGAGCAAAAGGGACAAACAATTATTAGCGGCTTGTTAAGTTAGCAGACGTTTATGAATATGGGGGTTAGTCTATTGTGCCAGCCCTGTTTTTATAAGTCATTACTGATACCAGTTGAATCTGGAAAGTTCCAGATTCTTTGTGATGTAATGTCTCAATGATGAACCTCATAAGGTTGAAGTACTTGCCTGCCTTATTGAATATTTTTTTTAAATGTATACAGAAATTCAACTCCACAAATAAAATAATTTGGTTTCTGAAAAAACATGTCAACGTACCTATAATTATATTTACTTACTTTATGATCTAAGTGAAGGCATAGTGGGTCGGAAATTACGTGATTAAGGAATCATTTTGTCTGTGATCGTTATGCATGAAAGGTGGTACTTGTTTATGCCATTATTGTTTCTTCCTAGTCGCAATTTTATACAAAAATAGTTCCACACAGTTGAAGTTTATCACATGCATATTTTAAGTGGATACATACAAATTCTTGATTTATAAATATACTCGTACTTATACATAAGTAAGAGAGATTATTATTTTTATTTATTGATGGGAAACAAACAGCGATAGTCATACATATAAGTAAATCAGGAAAGATATTACATTGGCCAGAACAGCTTTTACTTATACAGAGTGTAAGTCTAATACGGGCGAAGCTCTTAACGGGTGCTAGTTAACGACATAATAAGTACATTCAGATTACTTTTACTTAAAATTAGAGCAACAAAATTATCCATACAAAATAATTCGGCGCGCAACATACGCGAGTTAAACATTCGTTGACAGCTAATTTCAAAAGCAGATGACATAACTGCCATATCAATAATAACAAATGTTCGTACCTACATTGCTACTCCGATAATCTTAAAAAAATTCTGTAGGGTCTTAATTCAGAGTAACTTAAAAAAAACCTTGTAATTCATGATTACACGAATGAATCCTATGCCTGGTTTAATTGATCGCCTGTATTAGATTTACACACTGTAGATAATAACAGTTCAGTTGCTCAGGAAGAAGAATAATGCTTAGACATTAAATCATTAAGATAAATATAACTATGTAATAATGAATGAACAAAAGAAGTAATAGGGAAAAGAACTAAAGATTATAACATTTGGAAGTACCTAGTCGTTTAAACCAGGAACGGGAGTTAGACATTATATCATCAATTTTAAATTTTAGTTGATGTTGTTATTTCTCGTGACATTTGAAAGTAGCTGTGTTCGTAATTATTTATTAAAATAACCCTATCTATCACCCCAAAACCAGCATCCTGAGATCAATTTCCCCGTAAATAGCTTTAACGCAAACTCATTCCTATGCTAAAATTTCTTACGCGGCTTCGCAAAATGCAAGAGGCTTATTACAGGGCTGTTGAAGCCAAAGGAAATTTGCAATTAAATGTATTTTCTACCATCCTGCAAAAAGCGCTGTCGATTCACGAGGCTGACAGGGCTTTAAATATGTAAAAATGTTAATGCTCTTAGAATAAGCTCACGCCATGCCATAAGAGTTTTAGTTGGACATTTTTAATGAAAATACATATGCTCCATAAAATTATAGTTATCAATAAACCACATACATTTTAAGTTTTCCTGTATCGATTTAATTTAAAGATTGTTACTTCTTTAAGCTAACTGTTGTTTAAATAATAACGGCTTGAGACCAACATAAAAACATAATGAACAAAACTACATACTTGGGTAAAACAAACTGCTTAAATCAAGACTAACAGGACAACTTTGTCGTGAATCGAGTACCTGGAGCACGTTTCTCGAACGCTTGTAACTTGTAATACACCTGAAAGTCTCTTTTTAACACTATTAATTAAATAAAGACTTCCGCTTGTACAGCCTGTTACAGCCTTTCGAGAAATAGGCCCCTGGCCTCATTTAAAAAAATGTATGGCATACATCTGACTTATCTGAATACAAGACGGGCGTGTTGCATAACGACTCATTTGCTTTTGGTAACTGTGGTTACCAGCTGTCACTCTTATTTTACATAGGAATAAAGCTCAACCGAAATTTCAAAGCAAATGAACTACAAGTACCCAGTGGAAGTCTCTTTTCTATCGCTCCTTCTACAAATAAGCATCCGCATAATTTCTTTTAGTATGCATTAATTAATAAGTGCATCTTGTTAACCCTTCCTATATAATTAAAAGTTTTCGAAATTCGCTGGACATTTTTCTCTCATATAATATTTAATATTTTAGGTTGTATACATATAGAGCTTCTATCTGTCTGCCAACTTGACATAGAACAATTTCAAAGAGTAGAATGACGACCGATGTACAACACCCCCCTTTATTTTTCTCACGAGACCTCAACTTTTTACAGCCAGCCGCGTCATATAAATGTTTCTAAATTAAAATAAAGTAATTACGAGGAGCAATAGGTGCTTCGAGGACAATGGCCTGCTTTGTTTTGGACACAAATGAAACGGAATTATTCTGGTTTGTCCGCGCATTGTGTGCCAAATTAATCCCGTATTCATCTCGGTGCCATTCCAGGTTTTATTTACAGTAGAACTGAGGCCCGTGCGTTTAGTGACGTACTTGTCGGGAATTTTCTGACCACTGAATGTTTGCAGAAAAGTTATACCTGTGCCATTTTTTTCCTTCTGAAATAGTGAAACATTTCATATATGTATATGTACACATTTATCATTTTAACGAACTCACTCTCATTTAACTCGAATTTACAGATATACCTACCTCTATATACACCATTTATATGCATTATAATTATTTCATTATTATAGGTATATCATAAAGGAAAAATCATTTGCCTTATACGATTTTCTTGTATGGGTCCTGTTGTGTACAAATAGCCTCATACAGAAACAAAAATAAATTGCAAGAGAATGCTTTCTTTATCTAAATAAGCAATTCTCAAAAAAGTTTGTGCATTTGGATCACATCTTCGATATTGATAAAAAAACCAATGATGCTGAGCATGATCCTCACATTTTTGAAACAAACCAGGTTCCTATGGTACATTTTGGTAACAAAAAAGGAATGTTTCATACAAATATTCTTCGATCTCTCTGGGTATACGACCGTTTCCAGGAGTTTGAACAATTTGAGTAACTATTTATTTTTAGAAAATATTGGGTCACAATATCCCATGCTCTGGGTAACGTTCCCAAAGGACGGGAGCATCGCTAAGCCCCACACTAGGCGGGCCTCGTGATGGTCTGTCAGCGCACAATAACGACGTATTGAACCGTAAAGATATTTGGGTGTTTTATGGCGGTCCGAGTGAGTTTGACTGACTAGTGCACGAATTTTGAACAATACAGTCGGTCAAGTGCGAGTTGTTACTGTCCCAAAAGCATTGTTCACTTAGTATTTATGTGTGCATAGAAACTCACTGGAAAAATACATTTCTGCGAACATGGTTACCCGCTATCGACATATTTTACGCTAAATATATTTTAAAAAATCTCGTCAACTTTTTCCAAATATGTTTACTGAAAAATATTTAATATTTGCAGTAAGCTATTCGGTAAAAAAAAACTACACGAAAAAACACATTGAAAATATAAATATTTAAATCATAGATAGTTAAAGTCAAAGTCAAAGTCAAAGTCAAACTATTCTTTATTCAAGTAAGCTTATTAATAAGCACTTTCGAATCGTCTGACATGAGAGAAAAAAATCTACTACTGGTTCAAACCCTACGCCGTTCCTGAGAAGAACCAGTAAGAAACTCAGGTGGACTTATTTTTTCAAAACAGTATAATAATACATCTTATTAAAATAACATGCATTAAAGAATGTATTACATAAAAAAAAAGATTATTATAGACATTTTTATAAAGACAGAAATAAATAAAGGATCATAATATTAAACAAAAATAATTATTATTGTACAAGTTCGCAACATTATTAAGTATCTATATCTAATACTACTAGAGATGTAAAGGTCCTCTAGTTGTCAGAATAAAGAGATATTAAGATTTAGAGATGTAAAAGGTCTCTAATCGTCATGATTTTAACAATAATAATAAAATAGAAAATTAACAATTTAGTGACAATTTAGTGACAATCACAAAGCAACTATTCTTATTATTTAAAAGACAACAGCAAATACCTATTTAAATATGACATCACAGTAAAATAAACTCTAATATTAAATTAAACTAGAGATGTATTTTCTCTAATGTCAATAATAATAATGATACCAGAAGGAGATAACGTCTGAAGATGCCTAAAAATTTTCAATTGCAGATTCTATATCTATAATTGAACTCGCTGACGAATTGTTTCTACTATTGAACATTTTAGACCTTCTTACAAATCCAAACTCAGACTTGCTTAGCAAAAAGCGGTATTAAATTGAAAATTTTTCAAAATCGGATTCTGTTTCAAATATGACTGAGTATATTATTAAATGTATTGTTGTTACTTAGTCTTGAGTTAAAACGACACATTGAAACAAAACTACACTGTCATAATTTAAGTTATGTGGGTTCCAGCATAAAATAGAAAGTTTCACGTAGTTTGACTCGCCTTAATTACCTCCTTAATGAGTCTTAACTCGGTAATAGTATTGAGTTAACTTAGAGTTGTTTACGACGGATCTGGCCCTCCCGAATATTACTCCAACTCGTAACCAATGTTTTATGATTTCCATTCAGTTGAGCTCAATATTAGAGATAAGACCAATATTATATTATAATTATTTGTTACAATTCCTACTTCTTAATTGTAACCCATAATTCATGTTTAAATATAAAGTAACCATCATTAGGCGATTTTACCGCGATTTTTTTCACCATAAATACTTTTGGGTTGTCGCCTGAAAGTAGCTCAACGTGACCTTCTCCAGTATTAACTCCTAATCCACGATTGTGCTACGCAGACAGGATATACTCATAGATATTTTCGTGTTTGACGCGGTAACGTTATATCTACCTACTTGCCTACGAGTACATAACCAATAAGAATAACAATATAATTGTAACTTGCACCAAATGAGTAAGGAAGTCTTATTAAATCAGTTTTGATGTATACATAAAGCTTTGTTTACCTCTGATCTTTTAAATTCTCACTTTAGCTCAGTACTCACATAATTATACAAGTTGCGAACGGTAAAAAGGTAAAAATTATTCATTATTATTTTATATACATATACCGCCCTCCCCTTTCCGTTATAAAACCACACGTGCCGGTTTGCGGTGTCACTCCTTCACCGTGGAAAATATTCCCACACGTACTAAGAAATTCGGCAATTCCTTCATATGCCGGACTATTAAAAAGTGGAATTCTTTACCGGCACATGTGTTTCCGCATACCTATAAGTTGGGACCCTTTAAACAAAGCGTGAAGAAGCATCTAGCGGGCCAGCAAGGCGGTGGCAACTAACAGGTTACTGTTTGTCTCCTGTTCGTTGCCGCCGCGATTTGGGCTCTACTTTTCACTTACGATCAGGTGGAGTGGAGCCACTTTGTTGTGCCAACATAAAAAAAAAAAAAAAAAAAAAAAAAAAAAAAAAAAAAAAAAAAAAAATATATATATATATATAAGCATTAATACGTAGCTCTACGGTTTTATTTACATACATATTAATTATACACACAAAAAATCCAATAAAATTTAAAACTGAGAAGTGTCACTTATTTATTATATAGGTATACTTTGGTTCTCTGATAAACTCTCTTTACTGGTGAAACGGGTTAAAGCAGATTTAAAATCAACACGAAAGCTTCATGTACAAGAACATATTTATTGTAAAATATTTACTAGTTTCTCGTTGGAAGCTGTTTGAAGGGAGGAAAGGAAGCTTTTTTAGTTCGTTATAAACGTTTTTTTTTGAATGATTGTGAACAAAAAAAAAATCTTGTGAATTCCTGCCCCAATTAATATATTGGGGCAGGAATATTATTATTATATATAATATATAATAATAATATTCCTCATTCTTATATATAATATATAATAATAATATTGGGGCAGGAATATAACGGGTCGTATTTTCTCAGTAATCCTTGTATACACGGTGTGCACTGTGTGCAGTGAAAAGGTTGGCCTTTTGCCCGTGGGGGCACAGGTCCAGTAACGAGGAAATCCAAGATCTCCTTTGTAGGGTTCCATAGCCAAAATGGCAAAAACGGAACCCTTATAGTTTCGCCATGTTCGTCTGTCCGTCTGTCCTCAGCATAGCTCAGTGGCCGTTAAAACTAGAAATCTGCAATCTGGTACAGGTACACATATTAATCAAGCTAACAAAGTGGTACAATAAAAACTTAATTTACTAACTTAACAAAATTTTTTTTGGGTACCTCGCCAACTGATGGTGAAGTGGGGATGTTTTTTTTATTTGCTTAATCCTATAGTGTGGGGTATCACTGAATGGGGCTTTTAAAAAATAAGGGTCTTGAATAAAAGTTTTTTTCTAAAGTCAATTTTTCGGTGTTAATCGCTACAGAAGAAAAATTGTGTCCCTCCCTTTAAGTTCTGAAAAAAATCATAAATAGTGAGAGATAGGCTTATAGAATACTTTAAAATAAAACTATTTCGAACATAATCGGTCCAGCCGTTTTTGAATAACTACGGAACCCTACACTGAGCATGGCCCGATATGCTGTTGGCCGGTTTTTTCACTATTTTATTTTTTTATTTTATTTATTAGGAGAACAAACAGAGTAAAATGTACACACTATTTTCTTATGCTAAATGATTATCAGGTAAACATGCATTTTCCTCCTTAACCGTCCTCACTGGATACATATTATTATGTTGAGTTTACAAACTAAACCATAACAAACCAAAATATAACTAATACTAACATAATACTAAAAGGTATTTGTTACAAGTTTCTCTATGGAACTAATCTTAAGCTATTTCTTTTTATCATTAAAATTGATAGCTTGGCTTGAGATTGCATACTAGACTATTAGGTATACATCTATGGATGATAAAGGCCTTAATTAATTTTAAATCTTAAATCTTACTAATACGGATTTACTGGAACACCATCATCGCTTCCAGAGTCCTCTGAGATTACTCTGAGTATTTGTTTTTTAAATTCGGTTCTCGAAATGTTAAATATGTCGACCGAGACGAGAGACTTATTGTACGCCTCGCATATGCGACGCAGCGGAGCTCGCACTCCGGCGTTGGTTGCGCACGTAGGCAGGGCGAACAGGGCCGCGGAGCGCGCCCCGGAGCGCGGCACTCTAAACCGCATCTGATGCAGTAGCTCGCTGCAGTTGTATTCACTTCTACATATCTTATACAGAACTGTCGCATCTGATATCTTACGCCGTACTGATAGTGATGAGACTTTATAATGATTTAACAAGGTCTTGTACGATACCTTTTTCCCCGTCAATCGCCTATGCATAATTCTTAGGAATTTCTTTTGGACCATTTCAATTGAATTGGAATATTTGATATAAAGAGGGTTCCATATAACCGATGCATACTCTAAGTGCGGTCTTACTAGGGCTTTATAAAGTACAAGGTAAGTATCCGCTTTTTTAAATGTCTTAGCCGACCTAATGACAAATCCTAACATCCCGTAAGCTTTTCGGACTATATTCTCTATATGAGCGTCAAAATGTAATTTTTCATCATAGGTAACTCCAAGATCTTTAGCGGTTTGTACCTTCGTTATTTCTGTTTCACCTAAATTGTACGTATTGTTAATATATTTTTTCCTATTTTTCGTAAAACTAATTTGCATACATTTATCGGCTGCTAATTGTAACTTGTTTTGCATACAATATTCATAAAAAGAGTCCAAATCAGTTTGAACCAGTTTGCTATCGTAGTCGTTATTAATTCTTTTATATATTTTTAGGTCATCCGCGAATAATAAGAAATTACAGTTTGTAAAGCACTTTTGAATGTCGTTAATAAATATACTGTAAAGCAAAGGCCCTAAAATTGAGCCCTGAATCACTCCGGACGTCACATTTGCCAGATTTGACCTGAACCCGTTAATGACAACGACTTGTGTTCTGTTCGTTAAGTAGGACGTGAACCAGCGCAACAAATTACCATGAATGCCATTGAATGCAAGCTTTTTAAGAAGATATAAGTGATCTACCTTATCGAACGCTTTGCGAAAATCAGTAAATATAACGTCCACTTGTTCCGCTTTATCCATGGATTTGAAGAGATAGTCCGTATATTCTAAGAGGTTAGTGACCGTCGATTTATTTTTCATGAAACCGTGTTGTTCTGGTAGTATGTTAATTTCGACAAGCGGGTATACGACGTCATGAATTAACGCTTCAAAAATTTTTGGTATAATAGATTGTACCGATACTGGTCTGTAATTAATTACTTGGGATTTAGACCCTGACTTGTGTATAGGCGTCACGTGTGATATTTTCCAGCATCGAGGAAAAATTCCGGATTGCAAACATTTATTAAAAATTATGTGTAAGGGGGTGACTAAAGCAGTAGCGGTGTTTTTAACAAACAAGGGACTTATTTTATCAGGCCCCGCCCCTTTTTTAATATCGGTACATTTTAGTTTTTTTAGAATTTTACCGCGACTTAGTTCAATATTTGTTATAAGCCTTGCTGGTTCCGAGGAGATAATATGATCCAAATCAAAGCAACTGACATTATCACGTGGCTCAAACACCGACTGAAAGAACTCAGAGAACAATTCGGCGGCCCCTTCCGGAGAGAGTGAAGATTTATCCTTGTAAAACATAGTCGCGGGGTAACTTGAGGAGTTACTTTTGAGTGCTGAAATGTATGACCAGAATGATTTAATATTGGTCTTAATATTTAGTTCTATATTTTGAATGTATGTATTAAAACATTGTTTTAATAATATTTTACATCTTTTTCGAAGTAAAGAGAATTCAGCATAGTCAGCTAATGCGTTATATAGTTTCCAACGCTTCCCAACTTTATTTTTCCTTTTTATTGTATTTTTAAGGGCCGGTGAAAACCACTTGGGTGTGTTTTTACTGTTGATATTTTTCAGTGGCACCGTTTTCTCTATAATGTTGTATATTAAAGAATAAAATGTATCTACTGCTGCCTCCGGCTGTAGATTGCCAAGTTCTGCATGCCAGTCGGTTCCATTAATCATTTCTGAAATGTCTGTGTAATTGGCTTTACGAAAGTTATATTTAGCTAAAGGTTTATTAAGCATACACGATGTTTGAGCCAGAAATATAGAAAATTCGACGGCGGGGTGGTGCCTATCAATA